>JAODKM010000025.1:22691002-22724166 GCA_026780845.1 Petrocephalus sullivani
TCGCTGCGGAGGGGGTGGGGGGGTGGGGGGCGTGTTCCTGATCAGAGCATACTTTGACAATTAAAAGCACCCGGTTTAAATACACCTATTCCCATTCAACATTTTAAAATGTGAACGTCATTCTAATGCCATTGCCTTGTGATATACAGGGAGCTCATCCGTTTCAGCAGTAATCAGAGAACAGAGAGAAAAGCACCAATGTATGACATGGGCTTGCCGTTCTTGCACCCCCCCCCCCAAATATAAATACATAAATAAATAAAATCTTGCACAAAAAAAAAAATTTCCTCAGTGCCCGAAACCCACAAATTCCCACAGCCACAAAAAAACAGCGCCCCCAGCTTCAGGTCTTCCTTTCCAGCTGACGAGAGCGGCTTTGAGTAACGTTACACTGCTACACCTGGAGATCTTAGCCTTACCCAGCCCGTACCTGTCGCGTGTACCGTCCAGTTTGAGACTAATTGGTTTTGCCACATAACTATGTTGCTTCCCAACTTTGGCCTGAGCTTCAAATGAAGTCTCGCAGTCTCAGATGTTTAAATTTAAATATTAACATTTTGATGTTGTGAGTAAGCGTATTACCTCCATAACTGGGAGTCACCTTCTTGCTTTTCTGACTGAATATGACGCAGAAGCATTTGCCGAGAAGCTGTAGCCCCAATGCTTCTCACGATGTGGAAAACATGTCACGGGCTTATCAAGCGTGTGTCACGAGCCATCTACTAAACCACACAAAGCTCTTCACTTACGCAGTGTTAGGGAAAGAGTTCCCATCCTACTGCAGAGGCCAGCTTGCGTAGATTGCTGGAGCATTGTATCAGAACAGATTAAGCATTAAGCTCTAAACAGAGGAAAAACCACCAGACATAACCTGATATTCCCAGTACTGGGGTAATTCCTTCTTACACATCCAGAGTATGCTAGACAACCATGACCATGACAAACAAGGTGTCTATTCAGTGCACCAAGCACGATAAACGCAAGAGGAGGGGAACACGGGTGGGGGGGCACGTCTTCCTCCAGCTAACACTCTTCAGACAAGGCTGAATGGGAGATTAGAGTTTGTTTATTTAATGGAGGTAACCTCATTCACTGTGAGTTACGTCTGTCTCAGTACTCACTTAAACAGCCAGCCATTCACCTAAACCTCTCCATTTACTTACCATCCTCAAGTCCTACATTCAGATAAAGTCTGTGACCCTGTAATGATGGTTCGTTTGAAGTAAGCTTCAGTACATGATGAAAATATATGTATGACATTTTGTACGTGAGCCATTCAAAGCACCCCAAGATGCTGTTAGCTAATGTGCCTTTGGATGTATTCGTTTTAAAGTATACAGAGTATTATTTATAATACAAATAAGGCAACAGCATAGAGTACTGGTCATGAACTCAAATCCCAGAGATTGCGACTGGTTGATGTCCCACAGAGAGTTCCGTACTGTTCTGCTTCTAGAGCGTGCCAAAGCAAAACGTCCAGCTGAGTACATGCCTAAGAATCTCCTGGCACTTTGGCCGGCCACCAATCAATGCACAGGTCAAATAAAAGCAGAAGCACCTGACACCAGGTTGGGTGCGGGACATGGGGGCTTTATTGGGATGGGTGAGAGAATGCAAACACCGTTGAATTCAGTCGTTTGGAAAATGCACAGCAAAACAAAAATGGGAGGAAGGTCTTGGGGACGACAAAAATGTCTGGGGTCATGCAACAAGGTCCAGGCTGTGGTACAGAACAAAATGGAAATTTGTTTTTCTATTACTAGTTACTATAACCAGGTGATTAAATGACCCAGGCATAGGACATTCATACTAATGTGGCAAGTTTCCTGAAGAACAGCTTCTTGTTACCTAAAGAGCCTAACCCTAACCATCATCAGGATTTCTCCAGGGGGTTCAGGATTCAAGGTCTGATTTATACAGTCCTTAGGGTGTCATAGTGAAAAGCAATTACTTCCAAGAAAGTGGGATTGACTCCATCACAATAAATGATTGAAATACATCCCAAACGCAAAGGAAGCAGATTTGATGACACAGGTCCAGCACAGTCGACTGTGTGAAGTTCAAAAAGTTGGAACAGAGCTTAATAAATTCTTATGACACGTTATGTCAGCTAAATGCCGTAAACGTAAATTTAATGATGCTAAGCCATTTAGCTTCCATAGGGCACCCATAAGTAAAATGTAACTCGAAATGCTTAGCTGACATGCCTGTCATGAAGCCGTGTCATTGACCTGCTTTTATGGAGAATGCTTAGAAAAATGTTCCCCGCAGCAGAAATTAAAACATGCCAGTTTTGGACACTGAGAACATTGAACCGATGTGGCAGAAACCCGCAGGGCTGCATGAGTGGGTGACCAGGTGTGTGGAGATCCCATACTGTGGCGTCATTTCCCTGGGAAGAAAAGGGTGCTTCTGTCCTTGATTAGCAATAAAACACATACAACAGTCCACTCCTGCACAGTAGTCATCTGTACTTCAGAGCGCCCATGGCAACACATTGGTTAGAAGAAAAAAAAAAACTGAATTAAGCCACAAATTTCAAGACTACTGCTTATATAATAGATGCATGCCAGTGTATTTAAAAAGATGCATATAATCCTGCACATGGAGCATATAATCATAGACAGTGATAAAAACCTGCTTGCATATTCAGATTTTGTCACTTATATATTGATATAGGCTCACTTGTGGAAATCCGAGGGAATCAGAGTCTCCTGAAAAGCCCATTAGCTAAGTGGCAGGGCACACGGCGCTCAGTGGGCTCGCACGGTGAAGGACCCTTAGGGATGCAGAGGAGGGCACCCAGGTGAGATCATGGACAGAAGCCTTCAGAATATCCACACTGGGACAAAGGAGCACTCGAGGAACCTGAGGCCATGCTGGACCTGGGGAGTGCCTGGGAGCCAAGCATGCAGCAACAAGCCGTGGGCCACTATATGTCATTTGTGCGGTGACCTGGTGGGGGCGCAGGACATGGCTGACTGCATGGCTGCACTGGGAGTGTGGCGGTTGGGGGCATTATGTCATGAAAGAGCAAAAACTGACCAATAGGAGGCTTAGTCTGTTTCCTGCATGCAGCTGTACCTTCAGTGAAATAAACCTCCAAAGAGATTTTACATTCTCCAAAAGTAAAACATACTTGGGGAATCTTGCTGACCTGTTAGCTAGAGGTTTATACTCATAATTTAAAGCATAATCTGATTCTGCACCATTTTCAATTTGGCCTGCCTATTGATCCCTTTACCTACATTTACAGAGATTTCTTACACCCAGCACAAGACGGCTGTCCGCAGTTTGGTAGGCAGGCAGTGCTCCTGAACCGAAGGAACCCAAAACAAGGCGCTGAATAATTCTTAGCTTGTCTGGAGTGGAAGAGTGTTTTAGTACCACTTACCTGCAAGGCCAGGCACACATCCAGCATATAGCGTCCTCCCTGGGCCCTGCTGCTCTTCTCTGCCCTCAATAGCTGACACATGGCCAAGCTCGCCACAGTGATTCCCATGAGTGATGACACTTGAGGAAGAAAGTCCACTGCTCGCCGGCAGCCTCCTTGCGGGGGTCTTCGGGCAGATCCGGCTAGTGGGCATGGCCACATTTCCATGCAATCAGCCAGCCACGATGTCATCGATGGCGTAAGTGTCTCACACAGGCTTCTGGTGGTACTCTGGACCTTATCAGCTAGCGAAAGACATTCCAGATGTGCCCCCCCCCCTTTATGTTTACATCTGTGATCTGAAATGAGCTGCCGAGCTTTGGATTTCTGTGTTTTGACTGAAAAATCTCACATTAAAATCTCATATACAAATTCCGTGACTTCAGCCACACCTTATCATTCATAAACAAATGTCATCTCTTTTTTTTGCAGTTGTTCATCTGTTATGCCTTATATCTCTTATCTCCTGGGGAGGTGGGATGTTTCAGTTCTTAATATAATTTAAAATGGCTTTTGCCTTGTAATTACATTGTGTTATTTCTGCCAGCGCTGTCCCTCTGCCTGCATAACATACCAGAACTCGACATCATTTAGCGAGAAACACACAGTGCTGCACAGCAGTCTTAGGCAGTCAAAGAAAATGTTTAAAGCTGTTTATCTGGGTAGAAAGTGTATATTTACTCAGACAAAAAAAATACAATTTAACATTAGCGCATATGCAAATTACGAGTAACACAATAAAAACTAACAAAAATTCCTTCTGGTCTCCAAAAAGTTATTGATATCTTGTCGGATGGCTCGATAAACACCACTTCGGTTCCCAAACTTCTCCTCGGGGGCTACTCAGCCATCCCATGTTTTTGCTAAATTTCACCACCAGCTCACTTAATTAATTAGTTGAAAAAGTAAATGAGGTATGCATTAGCTATATAAGGTGGACTAATGGTCAAGTCAGAAAATGCATGGGCCAACTGGACAGTTGCTACAAATACAGACATAATACAACAGTTTTATACCAACGTGGAGATAATTTAAACACCTTTTTTGCTGTCTAAGACTCTTGCACTGTAGTTCCAGACTGCCGATCCTGTTCACAACAACAAATCACGGCAGAGCGCGTAATGCAGTTAGCAAAGGCGCAAAGCTTAGCCCAAAACGCGAATTAAAAGAACGTATTGTTTTAGGTACTGCTGTTCTACGGAAAGACTACGTGCCGAGGAAAAGTCGCTTGCCAGATAGTAAAAGTTGCCGAAGAGGGACACATCCTGACATCGGCGGGGACGGGGCGCCACCTCTCTTTAGGAGGACTGGGAATGTTTAAGTTTAAGGGAATGTTTAATTAAGAAACTTTAATATTCCGACCATCATGGTTTTTCCCATTGTCTATTGTGTTAAGGTCTTTTAATAGGTCTTTGTCTCGAGGTAATAATTATTTCGTATACCATTATATATCCATATAGCATTTGTACCTCAATATACGAAGGCCTAATAGTGATTATTATTATTGGCGTCATCATCTCAAATAGCCTGTGTGTGTGTGTGTGTGTGTGTGTGTGTGTGTGTGTATGTATATATATACAAACATGTAAAGTCATGTCATGTGAAGTTCAACACAAATGCCTTAAAGACGCTTGAGTTTTCATCGCAATTCTTCCATTAGGCAATTGCGCCACTCTGCGGACTCGCGAGCCCCGATTTTTATTCGACAGTCAGGTTAGATTTCAGCAAGCGGAATTACGTCCCTGTCACGTTCAGAGGTAGTTAGTACCGATATAATATATTTGCCTCTCTAGTGATTTGGATATTTAAACCTGTTTAAAATTTCATCGATACTAAATGAAACAATAGGAACGTTGCCGTGTACACAAGAAAATATAACCTTCGACAAGAAGTGGCAAACAATCTTTGGAAAGATGTTAAAAAAATATCGATTCAGCAATAAAAATCTTGTATCCTAAATATATTATATGTGGGGTTGATTAGATTATAATAATTATATAAATCATATTAATTGCATCGGTAATACATTTATAAGATGCCAATGAGAGATTTATCTAAAAAACTGAAACCAATTTTAGTGGCGACAGTATTGTGCCCATTAGAAGTCTTCTGTCTCCATCTTGTGGTAGAAGCGCGCAAGGACTTTTCGGGCGTTTTTCATAACTCTGAAGTGTGATATTTGTGCCAAAACGGTAAGCGAATCTAATCAGGATCTCATATAAGGCAATGAAAGATAGATTGTTTCCTTTCAATGAAAGCCGTGGTTATTATAGTTTAGAGATCCTCGTTTATTTGGAGATTTACCCCGATAAAGGATGATTTATGCAGAGGTTCGTGGGGTCACCACAGTGAAGCTCCAGTGAGTCATAAGTGCATATTTCCTGAACTATACCATTTTAAAGACATGTCAGACTATTTTTCAGGAATATACTTTAAGCTTATTCATTCACCACGTTTTTAAATAAATTCTTCAAGGCAATTTCGGATAATCGTGTGGCTGTTGGAGCAGCACAAGACTATGAAGATGAATTTTATAAATAAAAGCGCGCAACGCAATCGAATTCTCCTTGCGTTTGCGGAAAACAATGGAGACACAATTCGACACTTTAAACATGAGTAATCACAACCTCACAAGTGCCCCTAGCCGGTATTAAGTTGAAAACTAATGCCAGCATTTATGTTGTTAGTATTTCTTAACTAAGTTGCTGAAGGCTCAGCGGTACCCGCGCAGCTACGGAATGCAACATCCCACCTTCAAATTTATATTTAAATCATCTGCATAAGTATTATTATTGTGAAATAACGCAACCTTTAGGATGGTTTTGAAAGTAGAATGTAATGAGTACTTTAATTCCACATGGGAAAACAAGCACACTAAGAAACATGAAATGTGAAAATTGTTAGTATTCGAGTAAAGAATGACAAAATTACGGAAATCTGACGATAAAACTTATAGGTTTTTATGTCGTTTATCTATAACAGAAACGTGGCGGTATATTTTGCACTGCGCCGCGTGAACTCTGGAAAGCCCTGCACGACGGACTAATTAGACAACTGATCATTTTTATGAATTACATGGTATGATTACTGCTGTTGACACAAGGTCTGACATCTATATGAGCCTATATATTATACCCACGTCAGCGTTCCTCACAATATTTTAACCCCATTTACGTTTCCGCTCCCCGAACGGATAAAATGGGTTATTTCGGTTAATAAATCCCCCACGGCCAAATACAACGATTAATAAGCAAAAATGTCAACTAACAAATACGCATACGTGCAATTAGACGTTTTTGTTAATCTTGTATTATATATTAATTATACATTATACACACACACATACACACACGCATTATACATTATAATTATACATATATACATATATAAGTCAACCTTAAGTTAGTATATTTCTTAATTTAGTATATTAACACAATCCGACTTCGAATACATTTTATTCTGTATAATATGATTACTTGGCTTACCGCGCGGAAAATATTTTATTTTTTCTTTTCCATGGAGATAACAAGTATGCCGCCAATGTGGTATCGAGACAATGAAAACAGGAAATAAGATGAGATAAAATTAACAGTTCTAAAACAGTTTGTGCCACAATGGATGGAGACTTTTGCGGACAGACAATAATCATTCTCTTTCAGCCGGGGAGAGGAGAGCGGGACAGAGAGTAACTGTTGTTAACACGGCCATATCAAGGAAGAAGGACTCCCTGTTATCTGTGAATGGGTTTTCTTTTTCCAGGAAAGATATAGCGCGAATTTTTAATTCGTTTTTCTTTGAGAGACAACAATGCTGTATTTGAAAGCTGGACACAATTTGGTTTTTGTGAGAGATCCTTTTCTGCCCCGCTAAGGCCAGCTGTCCATATGGAATACAACGTGCACAACAAGGATCACAATGACACCAACTGACAGGCAAGACAAAACCGAAGGATACTTCTCCCTTACCCGGGGATGCACGACCCCAGATAAAGGACCTGAATAGCACCCCGAAACTCTGATAGTCTCCTCTCGCTGCACTGTCCACAGTTTCATTCTGCGCCTCGTTAATATGCACGCCTCTAACATCCACAACTACCGGCCTCTGGCCTTTTGCGCCTTTCTGTGCCGTGTACTGTATATTGTGCGACGATAGACTGCACAAAACTCTTCCGCCAGAGTGTTAAACGCACGGGCGTCGGGGTTGGCAGCGCGGAGAAATCAACACGCCCTATTGACACGAGCAGAGCCCACACAGCCCGGCTGAGGGAGAAATGCGGGATCTGCTCCCGTAAAAACAAACACGAATCGAATTAAATAAAAATCACAACCTGTAGACCTGCACTTTTCAAGCAGCTTCCTGATTGCATCCGTGAAGTCAACGGCTTAAGCGAAGCATGATTTGGATGACACGGCCTACCATGTTTACACTGACGTGGGGGCCACTTGTACACTAATAAGAAGGATTCTCTCCAAAGCGAGAAAAACGAGCATACGTTAATATAACAAAATTTTTAAATTAACTAAATATTTGATTAAATAAATTACTTATATTATCTCCATTATTTTGTATGGAACAATAGCCAAATCAATTTAAAGAAAATTCGGTAATGCGCCTAAAACCTTAGCATTTATGGCATCGGAAAGTACTGGTCTTTGTACAAAAGGTAAAATTAGTGTAACATTGGTGCTAAAACAATGTTAACCTAATTTCACCTAGATAACTAAAAATGAAATATTTCACGTTGAGCTTCATGTGTGTAGGCGTCCTGCAGTTTATGTCTAGTGCGTCCTGCACGTAACAAATAGCCCCTAAACATTCTGTAAATTATTATCAATGTGTGTCAATTTGGCAGTTTGCTCAGTGATAGTGAGGTCGGCAGCTAACATCTGTTAAGGTTTCCGCACTGGGATATAGGCCTGCTAAGTGTTAAGATTTGTTACTTTGGATACTGAAAAGTTCATCTGCAGCATGTTTAATAAAATCAATCATCTTCGCATATTTGTTCCTTAAAACGCTTTTACCCAGAAAAATAGCAACGAAATACCAACGCCGCTAATACTCACACTATTAAAAAATACGTGCGAAACCTTTTTCGTGATCTGTTATTCGGTTTGCTTGCCTTCACTACATTGTCCACATAATGGACAGTTACATCTTTTTGTTTAATTAATAAGAAATGCACAATAAAGCAAGCGATAACACATTTGTCCTCCAATAAATTAAAATTTGTGAAACAGGATAAACAAAATGGTTAAGCGCCTCGAGACCATGAAAAAGAGCGTCTTTGTAAAACTCATTCAGTGAAAAGGAGCCGAGCTGAAGGAGGTCCTCTCAGACGCCGAGTGGATGTTTAACGCGTTTCACAAGTGACTTTATCCTTCTCAACTATTTAAGTAGCCAAACACCTTTATAAACGTATATATATATATATATATATATATATATATACACACACACACACACACACACACACACACACATATATATGCGGATTGACATTCCAAGACCGCACCGCTGACTGCAACGACATTGAGCTTTTGAAGAAAAAAAAATCGGCCAAACATATTTAAAAGCACCGCACTTGTCTTATCGTATTTAGTGGGAATCTCGCAAACTCCACCACAGATGACAAAACATATATTCAATAGCACGATCGTCCGAAAGATTATTTTTAAATGCATTGTCCAATAAAGGCATTTAAGACACGCTTCATCTTAATTTCGGAAACACAGCATTTTATTAAAATTCTTATAAAAATCGGGACTTTCTCCCACCAGCGCGTTTAAACGGTTATTCACATAATTACAATGGAGCTAAACCGATTCTTTTGACAGCTTATTCACAATTGTTGTCTTTTTTTTCTTTTAAATTGGGAAATACACGTTTCCAGCTAAATATACTGGAAAGTGAACTGCATTGCAAACAATTACCACTAAATATTTACATAAAAAGAAAGAAGGAAAAATAAAATAAGCTAAAACTTGCCAAGTTTTTATTCAAGGCTATAAATATTTTAGGTCCAATGCAAAAGGAGTTGGAAATAAAAATCTATATAATTTTAAAGTGGTTTCTGTACGTGCTTGTTACACGGGTGACAAGAAGATGGAAAAAAACATCTCTACAACACACAAACATACTTTACAAAATTTCACAAGCGCATTGACATTCTTAGATCGAGGGAGAGCCTGGACCCGGTTTTCATGACGAAAACTTGTAAACGTGACGCACATATCAGCCCCAAATTAAAAATGGTAGATATGGGTCAAGCTGCAAAAATGCAAAGTCTTTGTTTTCTGTTTTATTCTTTTTTCCCCCTTACTCCCTATCGCAGCTCCCGCCAGTCTCTAAATGTTCACCAAGTCCACTGTTGCGTCTGGACCAAATGATGCGCAGTTGGGAATTGCGGCGTTGCGGCGACACTGTACTGCGCATTGTATTGCATATGCTGTAGAGACTGGGCACTGTACGCCGAGAATGGGAGTCCAGCCTGAAAAGTGGCCGCCAAGTCCTGAGCTTTAAGTGTGTGGCAGGGCTTGCCGTCTCTGACTAAAACAGGTACAGCCACCCTTCGAGGAGAGGGTAGATGGGTCACTTCCATACCTTTCTCTGCCCGAGCCCTCTTCATTTTGTACCGATGGTTCTGGAACCAGATTTTCACTTGGGTGGGTGTCAGGCGAATTAGACTAGCAAGGTGTTCCCTCTCAGGCGCCGAAAGGTACCGTTGCTGCCTGAATCGCCGTTCGAGTTCGTACGTCTGGGCCTTGGAAAACAACACTCTCCGCTTTCTCTTCTTACCGGAGTCGCTGCCGTTGCTCGAAGTTTCCTTGTCATTGTCTTGCGATTCGTCCGCAGAAGGCTCGGGAGATTTGGCAGAGGAGTCTTGCTGGGAATTAGCCGACAGACCTTGCACTGCATGGGAAAACGGCCAAATAGTTACGAGAAAAAAGTTGCTTTCGGTGTGCGCATATTGACAGGGATTTAAAGCCTGACTTTCATACGCCAATCTTCTGCTTGACTTTAAAAGCTGAATAAACATTTTAACGCGCAGACATATTTTTCATCGAACAGCCGGGTCACTCAATAGCACTACTATATAATATCGTTTGCAGAGGAGCGAAAGAGTTTTTGGCTGATATTGAAATGAAATACTTGGTGATAATGAAATGAAATATCTAAACAGAAAACTAAGGTAGGTATGCCTTTGCGCCATGCAAATAATACACAAAGTTGGCGTTTTTATTATTATTATTATTATATAATGAACAGGGAGCTTCGTATTTGTCCATACGATTTTGGCTACATTTATTATGTCTTACAGACTAAATGCTGACGGTCATTTAGACATATCATCGCGCTAAACCTGAATGCTTCTACCGTGGTTATACATGGAAACTACCGAGACATCATTAATTAGGTAGCTATTCAAAAGCAACTCGCCATAGCCTGTAAATGTATACAATGGCGCAATACTCATCGAAATAATTTAAATACGCAGAACGCAATCTTGCAAATAACAGCAATAATTGTACTCGTTAGTATCAGTGGATGAGTAACTTCGGTTTCTCAAACGGTACTTACATGAATATTGAATGCTGTCGGTAGTGGCAAGCCATCTTGTATAGGGATTATCACTGTTATCGTAAAATGGATTCTTTAAGGGCAGGTTTTGAACATTTTCTAGGGGGCTCTGTACCAAAACCCCGGTCGTTTTCGTGGCTTCCGTCCCCTCCGTGTCTTCCTCAACTCCTGTAATAGATCCTTCTTCATCGTTCGTGTCCGGGAGATCCAAAATGTCCTTCACAGAAAAGCCCGTCTTTGTGTTGGTCAACGACATATTCTGAGGAAATGTATGCAGGAAAGTTGCTGCACCAGTTTGGCAATCCGCTGTTTCAAAAACACACAAAAGAGAATCGAAGTTTTGAAAAGGGACCGGTTAATGCCGTTTGAGATTTAACTACAGTCAAAGCAAATAATGAAGTGCGGTTGATAACCATTGGCTACTACAGTAGTGGAGGAATCAGTTCTGTAAGTCCAGGAAGAATGCCAAAGTGGTTGAAGTACTATATCTGGCTCATGGATACTGCGCTACTGCTGAGTGCTAAGGGGAAATAAGCCATTACCGGGCTGATCAGTCCATATAAGGTTGGTCTCAACACATGAACCTGCAGTGAAAAAAGCATTAAAAACGCAAAAGGTTGGCCACGTGTGGGCGGGTCTTGGGAGTCAAGTGGATGAAGACAGTGTTTGCAGATGTGAAATTGTGGGTTTTGGGAAGATCCGAGCCTCTACCATTGGTGCTTCAGAACATGATGAGTGGTATAACGTGTCAATTAATTACAAAGATTGGGAGGGCCTTTTTCACACCCTATTTACATACAAAGGACCTCCAAGTAGCTTCATCCTCCGCATACTCGAAAGCGCGTTTTAACAAATTGCTCATGAAAAGCGTTTGCGTTAATACTCTCCACCTATGTAAAAATATTAAAGCAATAACCTGGAAAATTGCTTGTTGCCGACAGGGGCTAAACTGTGGTCTAAACGCTCGTTTAAAAGTGTATTAATTTCAATAATCGTTTCTCATCGACACGAAATGCGTTTGTTTAAAATGGCAAGAGACCAATTCATGTAAACCTTTTGGGTCAATATTTTGGTTCGGGCTTAAGGACAAGGAACATACATTAAACATTAAGTCATCGACCCTTGTTTATTTCGGAAGGTACAAGCGGGTTGCACCAAGATTTTTACATCATTTGTCTGTTGCGGACTGTAAACTTAATACTGCGCGTTTTCGCTTTTGCGGGTGTCAGGCGAATGCAGCAGAATCAAAAACTCTAAATAACTGACATGAAGAAGCCAGAAAGTAGCTTCCATTATATGCAACTACAGTATCAAAACTGATGATTAAAACAATATATAAAACGTCAGAAAACACCATACATATTGTAAAATAACCCGCCAAATTTGTCCCTACAAAAAGGCGCGCACATCACAGAAATAATGAATGGATATAATCCAAATAAATAAACAAAACTCAACATAGTGTAACAGTGGAAAAAACACCAATATTTACTTGATTCCACTTGCCTTGCTATATTCGCGAGATTTCTAAACTTTGAGGACGTCAGGGTTGCATTTAGTTTTAAAGAAATTCGTTACTTTCTAGTTTTTAAAAATCATTCCCATTACTGGCTAATAGGAAAGCGATGCATTATTACTGATCGGTTTATTTCCTTCTAGGGACTTTGCCCCCATCCGCCTTTTCTCTGAGCCTCCCTGCCTCCTATCTAGTATGTGATGTGGGTGACAATGTTTCACGTTTTTAGCGAGCCCTCGGCTCATCCTGGGTGGTCGGACCCGGGCTAACACAAATACAAACCGATTGCTAAGCTGCGGACAATAGCAGAGATGTAGACAAATGTCCGGCTCCTGTTGGAAGCCTTTGTCCGCGCGCAGTTTTTGCATTTATTTCAGGGGCGCAATAATAGATGATTGACGCCCGTGTACAATGCGTTCTAACTGTTTGGAATAAATCTGAGCTTGTTCCTAGTTGTCATGGCATTCAGCTGCTTTCAATGGACTATCTCTTCATTCATTTCTGAATCCTTCCACAATATTAAGGAAAGTCCTTCATCTTCGCACGCACACACACACACACACACACATTACTCCTTCCCGACAATATCAACCGCATTTATAAAATGTGTCAAAATATATGTTCTTGTGCCTAAAACAATGCCTATTATAGACTCAACAGAGTTTTTCCCCAGTTTCTATACTGTCAAAGTTTTGGAAAATAAACATGCATGGAATCACACATTTATGCGAATTTCTTAAATGTTGTAAATGCACTGTATTAAGCCCAGTGCCAATACATACAATTAACGCACACAGACACACAACAACAACAACAATAATAATAATAATAATAATAATAATCAATCTACTGTTGAAAGGTGGATACGCCGGTGCCTAAGCTGGGTCGTTTCTCTGGGCCATGCACCACTAACAGGAGCCACCACATAGGTAAATTTTTTACTCGGTCTGGACTGAAGGTTTTGGCCGTCGAATTAATCATGGTGCAATCTATACTAAGACCACAATGGGCCCATTGAAGTGAGCAGGGAGCGAACGCAGTCGGTTTCCGTCAAAGCTTGCGCAAGGGTAGAGCCCGACCTTCTCCGTCAAGCAATTCTTCGTAACTGATATTTACCAGTGGCACTTAGAGAAGCACATTTTCCGAAATGCGCGAGAGCGTGTGAAAAGAATAAACTAGGCAAAAATAATGGTTTCGGTGACAAAAAAGACGTGCATTCACATATATTATAGCATATTTATGTATAGACAGTTCCTTCAGGAATGCGCACGACTGTGTACTACCTATAAAGTGGTCATCTTTGCCAAACATCTTCGAGGCAAATGTCAAATGTTTCATATAGCTATTCCGTCCCACTCGAAATGGGAGAGACAATGCGAGTGTGGCTTATTGGGGATGTATTTGAACAATTGAACTAAAGGGGTTTGGGAAGAAGAGATAAATGTACACAGGCTAAGTGGCTCTACTTCACTTCAAGAGCCCTCTCCTTCTGTTTACCTGTTTACTTTCACAGGTAGCTCAAACAGCCCGTTTGCCTTTCCATTCAGACGTCGAATACGAGCGACTTACGCAACGCACCTTCAGTCTGATTTGTCTGATTCAGACCATCTACAGTGTAAGCGCTACTGGAATAAGATAGGGAGTGTTTCTATATCTGTCCTGGCTAAGTGCTATACAGTGTACCAGAGGCGCGTGCCAATGAAAAGCTAGCAAAACAGGATGTAATATGATTATGCGGTGGGGACAGAAAACGGCAATTGATAGGTATTTAATCTAACAAGACATGACTACCATGCAAATTATTGTGCACAATTAATAAGGCATTGTGGTATTATTATTCGAAGTAGTAGTAGTAATAGTATAGGTAGTGGTAGTATACTCTAATTTATCATTAGAGTATTTACACCTCAGATATCGACACTGTTACGCAATGGAAAATAGAGAACATTAATACATCCGTGATCGTGCTGGCCTGTGTGCGTAAAATAAAATTGCTGAACTAACGGAGAGAGCGTCGCATACAAATAATCATATTTATCATATAATAGCCTACTCTAAAGTCGCTCCAAAAATGAAGAAGCGCCTGTCCCAACCACGGTTCTTTTGTAAGCTGTGTTTAGTAGCCTATAGCTTGCATGCAACACAAGATAATAGCTTTACTTTATATTCTGAGGAAATTGAGTTTGCTCATTATTTTAGCGCAAGTGTCCGTGACGATGTACGCGGGAATACTAGGGTCTGGCATTACTGTATGGCTGTGTACGAGTCAAATGACTATTTCATACTTCCTATTAATAAAACAATATGGAATTGTTGCTTTGTGAAAGACATTTGGTTACTATACTGCGCGCAAATCACAAAACATTTGCAATGATGCCAATTAAATATGTATCTTGATACATATTAAATGTATGAAGTTTACGGAAAAGTCTGACACCGCTTCAAATATAAACAGACCGGTTAAGAGCGAGAATAACAATTTGCCACCTTGCCTAATTTTGTTGAACATTTTTTAGGGGGAAATGGCGCCGGCAAAAACAATAATATATATTCCATCTGTGAAAGAAATTATTGTTCGGAAATCAAAGACAAGTGATTTCTTATTCACGCCGCCAAATGAAGTAATACGCCTATCTAACATATTGGGAATGCCAGCGAAAGATACATAATAGCATTGATCTTTGCTTTTGTAATCGCCGAATTTCAGTGTTCCGACGCCCGAGGCTAGCTGCTCGGTTTTGATAAAGGTAACCTGCTTTTCCTCGCGGGGTTCGTGATAAGTGTATAAACTGACAAGGAAGATTTTTAATTACCATAAGTCTATGTATTATATTCAGGTAAAAGTATGTCCGTTTCGTTTGTGCGTCTTACTGGCCGCCTGCGGAAGTTGCCTTGCGGCACGAATCTTTTTTTGAGCGTTTTGATTCCAGAAATCTGGCCCTTTTTCGCTCCAAGGCAAACACCACGCTTTTATTCGTTTTCCATCCTCTAATGATTAAACATGTCACAATGAGATTAGCGCCGCGCTCCTGCCCCGAGGAGATGCCTTTATTTGTTAAACTACGAGTTTATTTGTAACGGTGAATTTCATGCAGCAGTATGTTAAATTCGGCGTTCTGGCCCTTTATCGGCTTTTCTGAGACAAATTGCTGAATAGCTTATTATATTTAATCACTTCTAATGTAATACATCAGAGAGACGAAGGAGCCGTCGGTACACGTTGTAGCGACCTGCTTGAAATTAATTATACAAGGAACTACTGAGCAATTTATATGCATGTAGGCTATTCAGTCACGGTGATAATTAAAAGGGAATTCTCCCCTCGGTGATTAAAATAACTGGTTTAAAAAGGTGCGAGCGATGGATCACTGTGGTTTCTCTTTTAAACTCAGACTAAGAGAAACTGGAAGAGGGCGTAATAGGTGTTTCCCGCACCGCGCACCGACTAGACGCGTACTACAGGAAAAGGCAGCAATAGATAGACATTTCTAATACTATAGCGAACCCTGCTGACACAGCGGCGAACTGCCGAGCGAGAAAATCACACCAGTTTATTCGCACGGATTTTTATGCCATTACAAAGAAGGGGATTACGGCGAGCAAGAGACTGTAAAATAAACTATACATTCTCGTTTTAATAAGTTCTCGTAGGAATAACGAGTTTATAGAAACAAAGAGAACGCAGGGCAAATCACATTTAGGCTGCATGCATATTTTTTCTTTCCGCTGTTGTTTCGTTTCGCATTTAAACATTATGTTACGGTAATCCATAAGGGCATATCATTTGTTAGTTCCTTTTAAGATAATTCGAAATAAGATACGACTGTTCAGCGCGACGACCACTTCTTAGCGAAACATATGTATAAAACGTGCGTTTTATCGTCTGCATGGCATAAAACCACGGAGACGCAAAAGCAATTATTTGAAAAAGCGAAAATTGTCAGCGAAGTGACGAGCAATTAAGGCATATTCATGAGTGTTTCCGAGTTCAGGACCAATTAAACGTTTCTAGAAAATATAGAGATAAGTGAATTTTCCCTCTGATAACTTGAAAAAGACGTAAAGTGCCGTTCGTTTAAATCCAGTTTGGTGAAACTTTATCCTCGGTACCGTTAAGAGTATCAGAGCGTTCATTTATTTACCTGAAATTACTCTGAACAGTAATGCAGATGGCTAAACCTCCTATATAAACAGGGTTTGTGTCTTAATCCGCAATAAATATATTTCAGATGCAATCGTTGCGGATGGAAGACCACCGTACGGCAGCATGAAACTGTATTCGCAAATAGCGAGGAAACCAATTTCTGCTTTTATTCAATTGAGCTTTAAAAAGTTTAAAATATTTAAATACTGGTCTACAAACGTATCACAACTCGATTCAAAGCAGGTTGTTGCGAGAGAGACATAGGCAAACGGCGATATTGGAAGTCACCGCCAACTGAATTAATTCACAAGTGATTTGGCTTGACAATTCCGCGCACAACCTACCTTATATCGCATTCGAAGGGGTTAAATAATAAAGGCATATATTGTGCTCACCTGGTGACTGATGAAGGGGGCTAAGTGGTGAAGCCCGTGTTAAGACAGCTCGGAGTTAATGAAATATCTCCAAATGGAAGTCAGGAGTGCGTGCAGAGATAAGCCTGATGTGCTTTATATACCCAGAAAGCAAGTGCTCCTCTTCTGATATTGTCCAAGTGCGTTTGCATAGCTGTCCAAGTGGCTCTGCTACTGCTCTCTCGCTAACATTGCTTGGTGTTTGTTTTGCCCAGCTATGACGCCAGACAAAATACTGGCCATATGTTCATCGGCAATAAACTGGTCAGAAGTGCAAACACGGCCGCTCTTGATGGTGCTTTTAGCTGGTTCGACGCAAGTTTCTTATACAGGTTGCTGTCAGTAAAAGAGAAAAAAAACAGCACAATACACGTGTGTGTGTATATATACACACATATATACATACATAAATATACACACGTACACACTCATTTTCACGTTTTTGTGTTTTGTGTGTATGTGCGTTTTTGTTTTGTATGTAGTCCTTATATAGTGTTCGTTTTCAAATCGTCATGAATGTTTTTGTGTTTTTAATATTGCAGCAGTAATATTTAGGACAAAAAATATGCTGAAAACAAGTCTTGTGGTAGATTGTATAAGAAACAAGGCCCCTTTGATACAATCGTTCTTGTCTCGCCCTGGAGAAGAATATAAGTAATAAATCGTTGGGTAACTAAGAAGCTGCTACGCAGAGACACCAGATGCGGCATGTTATTTATGCGGGAATCTCCCGTTTGCACAAGATAAACCGATATAACTGTTGATAGCTCCNNNNTTCTTTTAATTTTCCCCGCTTTTTTTTGTTACCATTGCACGCCCCCCCCCCCCCCCCCCCCAAAAAAGAATGTTGAATCATGCATTTATTAAATTACTTACACGGTCCTCGTTTTTAAAAGGTCTATAATAGCAAATCAGCGCTTCCAATTATTATCTAACAACCCAGGAAAAATGTGGGTGTCTGGCACACCTGGAGGTATACGTTAAAACCTAAATTCGAAAAGGGCCACCTAAATTATTCGGAGTGGTTTTCAGATTACATATCTGTTTGTAAATAGCGGACACAGCATTTTAAATTAAGAGCAGAGTAGCGTTCACCTTATTTAAAATCCACTTTACATTAAGTCATTTATACTGTCATGACAAGGAATCAAATCAAACCTTGCAAATTCTGAGACAGTTTACACGGCCCGTTGTGGATAGTTCTTGCGGACAGAGAGGGCCTCGCTTTAATGTATGTATGGCAGCTTACGCAGCTCGTGAAAAATGACGCGCATTAATCCTAACTACCACTTCCGCTGTCTAGTTAATCAGCGCGGGACTTATACCTTAATCAGTGCCATATTTTAACAATCCATCAATATACAAGTCTGTCAAATAGTTTTATGCAGTTTAATATGAAATCATGTAAAGCATATAAATTCACGGTTCATTACGGGCAAAGTTTTCATATACTGTATAAATATAATGGTGAATGTAATGTGCGATGTAACACGACCGTCTATTAGACAGGATATTATTGTTTAGACTGATTAAGTTTTAAAACGCGTTAAGATCTCATATATAGTGATGTTTAGCTCTTTTTCCCCGAAGAAATTACGGTACATGTGAATGAGACACACTGAAATACAGATTGACGAATGGGCTGTACGACACTTACCATCAATACTGCCTTGTTTTTCATTTGATTTCAGGAGCACCCTATAAAGCGAAAGCACGAGACCAAATCATCATTCATTAAAGCGCCATTAAGGACTGCAGTTAACCATGGTTAAAGAACTGTGTGCCTCGGCACGTAAGACGCCAGTACAGACAGCGAGACGTATATTACGTCCCACTAATTTCAACGGTTATACTGGATTTCAATAAAGGAGAGACGAATGCTTCAGAACTAGTAGGAAATGGTATACGATTAAGAGACCCGGTACTTTGACATAACCAACTAATTTTAATGACCTAAAATAGTTCTAAGATTGAGAATCCACTATATTCTAACCTTTTTCTTGCATACATATTTAGTTTTTATTTGTCTATCTGTGTATTCCTTTTGAAAAGATCACTTTTTCTTTGTGTTTTTTTCAGCATCAAATAAGACCTAAAAGATAATGATTGTAGAATATAAAGTAATATTACATAAATATGTATCAGTGTTAGTGAAATGATAGCTAGGGGAACTCAAATCAAAGCACAATGATTTTATTGTGGCCAGCCGGGAATCTCTGCATGATAATAGTGGTGTTTTAGAGGACTGTGAAACTATCAATCAATACAGAACACGTTGCTTATAGTTATGTGGGGAGCCACTTCACTGATGAAAGACTGCAGTAATGTGTTGCAGTTTCTTCAGTGTTGAAGGGTATTACTGAGATTTAGGAAACACAAATAAATAAAGCGGTCACATTGTCCTTTCAGAATCCACGGTTAACCTAAAGCAGTTTGTTAGCTCTCCCGAAGCATTCATAAGCGAGAAAGGGATACCCTTCAGTCAGATGTTCTGTGAATCTCATTGTAGGGACCATGAGAGACCTCCTCAATGAGGACGTGTAGGACAGACCGCCACTCGGCCTATTATCTGTCAAGGCCTTGAGCCTGATGACTAAGCCACTCCATCACAGTCCACACCTAATAAGGGACACCACTGATAGGACATTCTCAAATCAATCAGTTCAAGTTTTAATGCATTTCTGACTCAAGAAGCAGGGTAAGAGCAGGATCCTCCACATACAAGCGCCAAACAAAAAAAAAAACATAATCAAAGAGATGATTTTCATGAAAGATGCACTTTTTCCAAAAAATGTTTAATTAACACGAGGGCACACTTGCGTACATTGTGTAGGGCCAGGTGAAGTGGCTGGACTCCTGATTCTCAAGCTGCTAAGATATAGCAGTGCCACTGCAGCGTAACTGGGACTCTCAGGGGCTGAAAGCTACCCCAATTCTTACCCCTTCAAACTTCCATTTACAAGACAGGCACCGATTGCGCCTGCATGCCAGGTTTGATGAATTAGATTCTTTGCCTCCCTGGGAATTAAAAAGGTCCAGTCTCATCCATGCCGAGGGAGAAAAGTCTCATAGATGATGCGCCCATCGGTCTCTGTGTGGCCGCAGATCCCCAAAGCCCGGTGCTTCTTGAAGGCCACTCACTACACTTAATGGGCCACTTCTTTTGGGGGACAGATGCTGAGGGACTGCAGAGCATGAGTTTGAGGATGAGGGGTGCAGAGGGAGTTACCATGGTGGGCTGTGCAACAAGGTGAAGGCTTTCCTTAAATCTCACTTTCAACAGACTCGGGTGCCCTGCCCTATGAGCAGGGCCCATCTAACTCCAAAGCTTCAAGCTATTATGTTGTTTCTCAGACTCCAGTTTCAGTGGAATTACCCTCCTATAAAAAAAAAACACTCCATTTGAGAGGGGGGGGGTCCATGCCGTCCTAAAAACTCCATCAGCTACCAAAACAGCCTAACACCGAATACGAAGGCTTTACCACGGCACAAGCATCAGAAAACGTGCAGAAAGATGCACCCCCCCCCTTCCCCCCCAGCTTACCAGCCAGCAGTGCAAAGTGTGTGACACAACAGCCATCCTGGGGTGTTACGGATTCCAGGGGGACCAGATGATGTCAGAATCAGTAATGGGTCCATTATACAAAATGAGTCCCATTACACCGTCCAGATAGTGGCCCGATGCTACAGTATCCAAAAATAACAGGAGGCATCTACTCAGGTCTTGCACGATTGCTGGTGCACGACCACATGTATGTATGGTACATGCACAGAGAGACACACAAACTCACGCCCATGGATAATGGTGTTTGCTCCATGTACTAAATAGGCGGACATATACATAAAAACTGTTACTTTTTGAAATATTACAAAACAAAACACATTAAGCAGCCATACGTAGCTGAAGGACTAGCCCTGAAAATGTTCGGCTATGCCTAAAAGGCTGATATATATTTCCTTGTAGACTAACGTACCTGGTAAGCAAATCCGGCAGCAAGGTTTGCAGATATCCCGGCTCTGGCACACCTATGAAACCTGGAAATTAGTTGAGTAAGATTTGTTTGAGCAGGGGAATCTGAAACCGGTGTTGGATTCTAGCCCTCCCGGACCAGAATTGGGGAACCCTGCTTTAGAACATGTTAGGCTTAATAGATGCCCCTACAGTCAATGACCAGTGTAGCAATACTGTACAATACTTCACGAGTAAGAAATGTTTTTAGCTGATGGAAACACACACACCTCATTTGGATAGTATGCATGTGTGATTGTATTTTTGTGTGCATGCAAGCTTTAAGCTCCAGAGAGACTAACATTCACAATCAAACAGAATTGCTCTGGGCAATTCATAAATAGATGTGTTGTCTATTTATGATGACATCTATAAACGAGGAGGAGACAATACTTCTTCAGTCGGAACTCAAAACAAATGTTTTTCTTTTATTTTTTTAAATCCAAGGCCAGCTATGACCATTATAAGAAGCTTACATTTTCTGTTTTACCTTGAAACTCAATGACTCAACCACTTCTTGGAGAACGGCTCCAGAATCCTCAGGCGAGGTCTGTAGATTTAGCCCAAGGTACAAGGAGCCGAGACAAAGACACCAGACTGGCACAATGATGCAGACTTAAGGATTACAGGGAGTCCATGGGAATCCTTTTTTCCCCAACAATGGCTGGCTACAGTCCGTTATACAGCAGCACTTTCACTGCGGAGTGTCCTCCAGAGTCAAAAGTCAAGCATGTTCAAATGCAATTTTCAACCCAGAAGTGGAATGTGACATCAGCAAGAGGAACTAACCGTCGAGTGTCAGCTGCTCCCATATAAACAAGCCCCCTAGGTTACAAACGTCTCAAAAATGCTGGAAATGTGAAAGACAACTCGTCCAGCTGCTGTAACTGGACTGGAGTGAAAATATTATGTTTTTTTCTGGTTGGGGTGTCCAAATTTTGGTGACTTTCCATTCCATACTTCAGATTGGCTTTCCATACTTCAGACTGGACAGTTAAAGTGTGCGAGTCTAACTGAATTGAAAAAAGAATCTATAGGTGACAACAAAATTTTAAAAGCTGTGCATAATATCCAGAATGCATTGCTGTCCAGTACTTGAAAGATGCTCTCTTTATTGGTGTGATGTGAAGTCCTTGTGAGTGGATTGGTTTGACAAAAGTAAGCCCAAGAAAAAATGGTTGCCATTCAACATCGATAGTCAACGCCCACCACATTTCATGCTGAGTGATGTGAAGAGGTATAGGACTAGCATTTCTGATGGTGGATGCAATGATCACCTGCTGTCCGAGCCTCGTCATGAGTACTGCCTGGAATCTAAGCAGTTTGCCTTGCCATGTAAGAATACGTCATCAAGAGATGGCAAGAGTTTGCAAGATCCGATTTGCATCGTTGCAGAAACATTGTTTTTTAAATGATATAAGTAAATAATTGTTTATAAATGAAGTTCACAGAATCAACATACTTATCAAATATAAAATAAAAGACAACATTCTGCTTCAAAGCTTTGTAATCACAACAGGAAAATATGGCATTTGTGTTTTTGAAGATTTTTTTGTAATAAGTCGAACGCACAGGCTTAGGAAGCTTCAGATGAGCGATAGTCTGAAAGTCACCAGAGGACGAAACAAGTATCATAGCAGATAACAATAGTGACAAAGATCTGCCAGTAGTATGAAAGTATAAACGTTTTTCTGTTGTCTTTCAAACTGAAATCCAGATGTGTCTTCTTAGAACAGAAACACCCGAATATTGAAACATGTCCTTAATCTAGAAGACTCTTCACAATCTGCACATGAAGGTTTGTGAGCGTCACATGTCAGTATTATGTAGAGCACAGGTGTCACACTTCAGTCCCGGAGGGCCGGTGTCCTGTGTAGTGTAGCTCCTTCCCTGTCCTACCACAAATGATTGAGCAGAAGAGCTGTGTGGTAATTAGCACAAGGAGCTGTGAGGAGCTGAATCAGGTGTGTTACATGAGGGTAAACCCAAAAATGTGCAGGGCTCCGGCCCCCCAGGACGGGAGTTTGACACCCCTGATGTAGAGCATTAAGGCAGCCCATTGCTTTCTTAACTGATATAGGTAAATTAGTCTTACATCGAGTTACGCTTCATCAAGTCATGTTGGTCGAAGGCATTTACTTCGAGGTCCATAGTAAATAAGGTACACTGATTGAGAGACGCCTGAAAGCGAACATAGCAGGACATTAGCGGGGGCATCGCTAAGTGTAACAGCTGCAGATGAAAGTGCGAGAGTTGCCAGCCAAATACTGACTCATAATCTATATCTAACTTGTATTACAGTACAGTATATATACAGTAATGTATATAGAGATATGCCCAAAATTATTTGTGTCTGGTGGTCCAGGTCCCAAATGCGAATGCAAGTCGATGCAAAACTGCATGATTCTTCAGTCCTGGTGGCTCATATCAGGCAAACTGCATGACAATACGGGTCAAACAACCTACTACATATTTAATAATTTCTCTTAAAACCACACACTCATGCTTCCTTTTTCCAGCCACTTACCCGGTTTATTGAATGGCATCCTGGAAATGTAAAAATTGCACACAGAAGAAGTATAGCACGTAAATCAGATATTCTTTCTGTTCTTTCAAAAAAAAAAAAAGTCAAGTTACGAAGGATGCAAAAGGACAAAGTCCATGGAATTGTGAATAAATTGTCTCCATACCTTGAGTTTTACATGCAAACACAAATCACAGAGTCTTTTTCTGGAGTCTTTTGCAACACACAATAGAGTCTCAGGGGATATATCTGGGGTTATATTCAATGACAGAAATAAATGAGGTACTTTGATAATGGACCTTCAGCTTAATAGTAATGCCCCACACAGAAGAATTCCTCTTCCTCTTTTTGTCATGGAAAAAGTCTTTGACGCTGGTTACTTTCTATTGGCTGAGGCCTTTAAGGTTGCCACTGCATCAGTCACCTCCATGTTGGGGTCCCACCAATAACGTTTGGGCAATTCGTTTCATAAATATAGTGCAATATCGAGAAGTAATTTTATTACGCTTTGAATCGCAGAGCGTGATTTCAATGCCCAGTCAAGCTGCACCTTTTGGCTCCTGGGAAAATGCGCGTTGTATCCAGGTATGGCGGCCCACACAATGGCGCGGAATAGCACTGACGACATGGATGGAACCCTCACCTTGAACCTCATGGCTCCTTGAAGAACTGAACATTACCCATCTGCACAGTTCAGAAGCTTTTTAATGAACAATGTGTAGGAAATAAAGGCCAAGAGGGGGAAATGCAATTTAAAAATTCAATGTGAGTTCTACAGATGGTTAGCCAAAAATCTGGATAATTAAATTGTAAATATAGTCTTTATAAGGAGCCCATAATAGCAATTAACATATTCTGTGAAGGGTGAGAACTTTTCACTGGTCAAGAACACAATTTTTTTGTATTTGATAAAAACCCATTAAAAGGCGGAATCAAATGTGTTTTCTATTCTTAGATGTTGAAAAGGTGCTTTTATGAGGTGATATCAATAGAAGCAAGAAATACCAAGGGCGAATTAATGACTTTGAATTAATCTTAAAGTAGCTGTAATTGGCAATTGATTCTTATGAATACAAATAAAACATCATAAAAAAAACTGGATTGGGTGGAAAATGCCCCCAATCCATCTATTTGCCAGAAGGCATATTTTTAGAGTAAACCCCAGTCACAAACTATAATGATGATATTAATCCAAAAAAAAAGATTATGAATGGATCTAAATCCTCCATAGTGTTGCTTCTCCACAAAATGTTTGCTCTTCTTCGTGATTCTCCGTTGTCGGGCTTGGCGGTTGTTCTCCTCAAAGCTCTGGCAGCAGCCCAGTATTGAAGATGCCCAGCTTATTTGCCCAGAAGTTCAGAAAACGCTGAGAAAGATGGTACAGGGCTCACAGGAAGTCAGCCACGTCCTCGTGCCATTGTCATCGCATTTGTGCTGATGGAACGCCCAGGGGCTGATGGGAAGCCAGAATTCGATTGGCGCCGTACACTTGTGCCGCAGTTCGCACGCTCGCTCCCGCCTCTTTCTCCGTGCCAAGACTCATGCCGTCCGCATAATGCATTAGCTTCGCATGAGGCCCTTACAAATCCCTTATAAACTGCTGGATAAAACTGCCTCCAATGATCTTTCAGTTCTCACAGCCTCCCCTGAAATTCATATCTCTATGAGACAAGGGCTCATTATTGTTTGGTTATGCGTAAATGTATGAGCAATGTATCTATATGTAAAAAGAGGCGTTTCAAGATTGAGAAAATAGTTGTGTCTTGGAGAGTGCATCTCGGTGCGCTTGGGGTTAAGCTGGCTAAGAGCAGGCTGTTCAGAGTGTGGACTTGTGGAGCATGTTGGGGGTTAAGCAGACGCTTGGAAAGGAGCACCACAGCCAGGCTACTTCAGCACCGTCGATGCTCCCCCGGGAAGAAGACCCATCTCAACCACTTGTGAGACCCCAAATCCCACAAGTGGCCTCTCAATTATTTCATTACCTACCTTTCCTCCATACCGAGCAATCTGTCCGCTTTATCGTCTTCCCTCACAGGTAAGCCACGGCCCTGTTTCAGGAGATACATCTTACTCCATGTACCATGAGTAAGAGACCATAGGTGTCAGTATCGGACCACAGGTGCGAGTATCGGACCACAAGTGTGAATATCAGACCACAAGTGTGAATATCAGACCACAATTGTACCTCTGAATAAGTAAGAAGAAGTCAAGATGATTTCAACATCATGACAAAAATCTACTGTGGGGAAAGAAGAATTTGCTCTGTAACCACAGACTAGGCCTCCGGATCGCAACACAGCAAAAAGACAAAGGAGTTTTGGTTGGATTGTGCTGCAGGGGAGCCAGTTCAGCTTAGACTGGCCTCCAGCCTTCTCAGCTCTCTGTCTCCATCTAGTGGCGCTCTCAGTCAGTCAAATCCCAGGCCCGGCTCAGAAAGAGTGGCACCACACCAAGTAATTAGTTCCTTTATCACAGAGCCACAAATCGCTACTTTTTCATTCGATACCCACCCTCTTAATGGCCTGTTATTTAAATAAATGGGGGTAAAAGCACTGGGTGGGTGACCTCGCTGTGTGCCGAGGCTCTCAGTCACCGGCACACCTGCTGAGACAAGGTAGCATCTATTACTGACACCTTCATAGAAAAAGATGCTTGGCAGGGTCATGGCTGGAGAGCCATACTGGGTTTGTTTTACTACAAATATGTCCATTTGCCGAAGCTTTGCTCTTGTGGTTGCCAGGCTACAAACTAATAAAGGTAACGGAGCGTGTATCGGGGAAAACAGAAGTAAGATGTTGACTTTGAGATAAGTACCTCTTCAAATTAAACACCACCATCACATTGCATTCAAAATAACATTTCCAGAGGTTAACTTTAAATGGCCTCGGTGGAAAATCCGTGCGCCGAGCAACTAACTGAATCGCCGATTTGCATACCAGGTACGTTAGTTAGGAGCAATTAATTATTAATGTTTTAATTGCGCAGCATTAAGAGGGTTATATTATTCTTGCCGTTTTTGTGCGTGTTCATTGGGATTGCTCTTGGATGTCTCTTTATTAAAGCAAACAAAAAGGTAATTATGCGTTCTCCTATCTAAACATGGCACACCGTTGCTCCGGAACTCATGGCTGAAGAGAGGAAAGGCCCTTGATAAATAATGCGATCAGTCACCGTGCCCACCATAGCCGTCCTGACAGCCGAAAGCCCCCTCTCTCCTTTCTGTCGCCGGTCAGAGTTCATTAAAATTGTTTTGACGGCTCTTACTGCTACGGTAATCGCTAGAGATGGACTGGGGGGGGGAGGCAGGGGGTAGGCGCTCTTTGGTGGGCCATCAGGGGGTAGTCGCTCTTTGGTAGGCCATCAGGGATGAGCGAGAACCAGACCAGGCTCGAGAGATCTCCTACAATCAAGCCAGAAACCTCCCTAGCTACCAGAATTCTATGACCGGCTCAGGCCTTCATTCAGATACATAAATAAATACCAACAAAACAATGTAGGCCTTCTCATCTATGCACTAATTACTTAAAACGTTTAAGGTGAATATGCCACTGATGTTGCTTTGCAGAAATATCTCTCCTGCCATGCTGCAATACTGCGTTTCTGCTATGTTGGCCTTGCTACATCATCCACGAGCCTCAGGTGAGTGTATTTCATGGAATCATAAATGGCCCAGTGAGGAGGTTGATGGGAAGGGGGGCCTTTGAGCTGAAGGACTTCTTACAATCTCCTGAACACCCCCAATAGTTCTCCAAAGAAGTATGTCAAACCGATTTTTATTGCAAAGACTAAGCACATCCATAGCACCCCTGTAACAATCCTGCACTGTTTCCTGCTGAATGAAATAAGATATAGCAGTCAAGAATTGTTCCACAAAGATACAGCCTTGTAGGACCAAAAGTCTTTGTACCACAGCAATTGTCCGTGAAGCTCTTAACTGGTCAATTGTCCTAGGAAGGTTTTTTTGTTTTGTTTTTGGTAGAAACTAGCAATCCCCAAAACCGTTCATTTGCTATTCACCAGCAGGTCACTTGAAGTTTTTCCCACCGATGGGGGCATCCCCTGAAAAGGGACTGCTGATGTCAGCACAGACTGTATTGATCAGGCCAGGAGAACCCAAGGGCCGGGCAAATTAAGGGGAGAGGAGAATCACACGTGGAGTAAAGGTTGTCTGTATGGAGAGATGCAGCCGCAAGATGGTACAATGGATGGGGCACATCCCATTCAGGACCTTGTTGTTCAGCCTTGGCCCAAGGTCTCCCCAAAGCGGTGGGGGTAGGGGAACATGTCCAGGGAAGAGGATACTCTAGTGTGGTGAGGATGTCCCTCTGAGTAACTGCAGAGAGCCGAGGACCTTGTTCAGGGACAAAGCCCGGGTGTCAGGTAATTACTGAGCAAGGCATGTCAGGAGAATGCCCCGGGGCCACGATGTACAAGCTTGCGATCCTCTCTGGCGGACTGAGGCCAGAGGGTGGGTCAGGGGGCTGCTTCTGGAGTGGGAGAGGAGAAGCAGATGGACAATAGAAGACCTAACAGGGCATCGGTGGCTGGGAGCGTGGGGTTTATGCGTTACGACCCAAAGATGTAGCTTTAGTGCTACAGAAAGAATGCGGTGAAAGGCTGTGTAGCTATATTTACCAGCTATATCATTTCACTCAGAAAGCTCAGGCCTTCAGTGTTAATAAAAAAGTGAGCGATTTCACCAAAGGAAACCTGCTAAAGAATCTCTTACGCCCAGTATCCAATAAATAGCTAAAGAGATGCAATACTGGTGAAATACCAGTCTGTTCAACTCCAATGATAATAACTATTTTTATAATAAACAACACACATCAGGGCAAGGTTGAATATGGATCTAGGAGTACATTTAAGAGCTCTGGAAATCCATTCATTTATGGGTGTGTGAGTCACAGTATAGTTTACATACAGCAGACTTCATGATGTATCATCTCATGTTTAGATCTTCAGTAAGGGAACTGAAACAATGCATATTGAGGAGGCTGCAAGGCATGCAGAACAGACCTGCCTTTCCAAGAGACATGAGAGAATGCCAGCAGAGACTGAGGAACTTACAGCATGAAAATCCATATAACATTCGCTGTTTCAGTATTGTATACGAGTGAAGCAGTTTGCTTCATATAGTATGTAATGTGACACTGTGGGATATGATCAGCTGAGTTCTCTGACTCACATCCCCCCCCACGGAAAAAACACACTGTACAGTCTGCAGGTAAATCATAAATGACCTGCCCACTTTCAGCTCCTGTGCTGTATCCTGACCAAAGGGTTTCCAGGTGTTATGCAGGATCACGGATCTGCAGATAGACGGTCTGGTCACGCTGGGAGAAGGCTGCACCCAACACGGACTTTGCGGCTATGCATGCATTTCTCACTTTCATAAGCGAGGCCTTCTTACTTTTGGTTGGTGGGGTGGGAACGAGGGGGGCGCCGCTTCAGGTTCCTTCACCAGAGCTAGATATCAACAGCACTGCTGCCATTCTGAATGTTCCTTTGCCGACAGGTTGACAGCTAGTGAATTGGTTTCTTCTTCTGAAATCTACCATGTAGCCACAACTGAAATAAGAACATTTACAGGTGTGTTTTACTTTTCTCGTTATCTCAGAGAACTTTGAGGAAGGGGAACGAGGCAGCCACAGATAATCTGGAGGAACGGTGAGGTATAAAGCCTTGGGTGTTCAGTGTGTAGGAGTGCTGTAGAGGGATGCTCATGGGAGTTTTACTTACACAATCATGTCCTGAGGGCAGAATGAAAAATGATTGTCTCAGAGATATAACCAATCAAATCTTATGTCAGATGTCAGACCAACCAATCAGATTTCTTGGCCTCCTTTCCTCTAGTTGCTTGGACCTGCCTCTTGTACAATCTGATTGGCTCTCTCTGAACCAATCATTTTTTTCTGCCGTCAGAACATGTTTGTGTAAGTAAAACTCCCACGAGCAAGGGAGATAGATACCCTGGCAGATTCAGGCGGCCCTGTAATTTACAGTGGCCCTGGAAAACATAAAATTTAGAATTCTATTGTGGGGGGGGGGGGTAATATTTTGTCAGCAGGGACAGATTTTAACTACACCCCTGCCAGCATGAGTTCACTTTAGCAAGGCGTACATCACTACTCCCACAAAACACAGTCTGCCCGTCAATATTCTGCCTTCTGACAGTGTTTACCGGCGTGTGGCTGGAGCAGAGGGCTCGCGCTCATTTTACACTGCATTTGTGTTTTTTCTTTCTTGTCACACAGAACAGATCATATTTAAGCGCCCAAAGTGACAATCAGGCAGAGGGGGAGAATCTATCATTCAGGGTGTGGCGTAACCAGCCCTGGCCACCTCTTCGACCTCTTCCCAGTGTCCCCTTCGTCTCAGGTGGGTTCACCTGCTGGGCGGCCCCTCGGCCTGCTTCCATACCACCCACAGCCCCCAGCTCCCACTCACCACGGCTCTGATTTTATCTGGTGCCCAGGTGTCAGACCAAACGTGATCCTGGTTCTAATTTCTCCTCATTTCTTCCCAAATGGAGACTAGTTCCTGCTCATGCTCCCATGCATTAGCATTTTCTTGTTAGCCGGGCACGTTTATCATTCAAATTCCACGATATCGCCCCTTTCCCTCCGAACAACAAAGAGGCAAGGATGGCGGAGGAGCGGGCCGCAGGGCAGGAGCCCGACTCAGAGGCCAACAACACCACACCATCCAGCAGCAGTGAGGCCACAACGAGTCACCAAAACCGAGAATGTGGAAGACGGGGGCCGGGCCTGAGCGGACCCATATTAGTCTGCATCACACCTCTGCAACCTGCTGTCCAATGCACTTTATGACAGCCCTAAGTCTGACTGGAGGACAACAGAGACGGTGGAGATTCCAAAGCCCACATCTCACCCAGAGCAGAACCATCAATGCCAAGCCGGAGCCTTCAGGAAAGGAAATATAGTAGCTGGGAACTTCATTTTTGACTGGCGGTCTTTGAATGGGAAGAGGGAGGTTAGATTACCCTCCAAACGTCTTTTGTACTATATATATTTATATATATATATAATTTGTGATCTTTTATTAACCACCAATAATCACTTCAAAATGAATAGCATATTATTAAGTCTTCTAGTGGCTCTTATTCTATTTTATCGCGGGTTTGTATCAGCGTGCAATTCATCTCCAGCCGTTCTTCACCGAAGATCGGCTTTATATGAGTTTCCATTCATCATAAGCTGTCAGCTGTTAAACGTATCATTATTCAGTGTAGGGTTATAAATTGGAATCATTAAACAGTTTTTCATATAATCTGATGCAATAACTGGTCCCCTTTTATTAGCTTGTGAAAAGAAAATAGTAAATACAATTGTCTGTCAGGATCGCGGAGATAGCTCGGCGCGCGCCCGAAATGAAATTAGCCCGAGAGAGGCGCGCGGGATCAGTGTCGCGACATTTGTTCGGCTTTCAAAGTGAAGGGGATGGACGGGGTCGCGACTGCAAACTGCGGCGTGAATGGGACGCAAACTGCTGGCAGAAGGGAGCTTTACATTCCCTCTCTCCCTCTCTCCCTTTTGTTTGCACGTATTCGAGATTATTGTCAGCCTTCATGCGCGATTTATACCCTTCAGGTGACAGCGGGCATCCTACAGCCAATGGCTGCGATGACGGAGCCCAGTGCAAGCCCATTGCTTGGCCTCTGAAGTCGTGTTGGTACAGATTTATGGAAAAATGTTTACACGGCTATTCTTGTTAGAACATACCACTGATACTGTTACCGATACTGTTAAAATAATAACTGCCTAATTATTATAACTCTAAGTATGGTCGCACACATCCAGTACGTGATAGCATTCCCGAACTGCAGGTTAATTCGTATAGTTATTAGATGTTCAGCCGCTATTTTATCAAGGATGTATATGAGTAATGGCATGAACATCTGGCCAGGTGTTACTCTGGCGATTATCTAGCCCAGCAAGTTGAATGAACATCTGTATCAGGCTGTACCAGTAGTAGAACGTTCCATATATCCGGCAGACTGGCCCGGGAATCGTTATCAGGTAAGTCTGCTCCCTGCATTAACATTCCGTCTATTTGTTATTTTCAGGCAGGTTAAAAATTGATGTATAAGGAGACTCACATCAGCCCTACAGGCTTGTACTTATGAGCATGATGCGGAGAGAGTTGATTGGTGGAGTGATGTCTTCCTCAGTACATACTCCTGTACACGTACGCGCTGATTTGTATGTTGATTTTAATGAAAAAAACACCCATTAAGTGAACCAATGGAAATGCAAAGGGGAAAGTCTCTGAGTCATGGTGCAATGTTCCCGAGAAGCGGCTGCTCCCTCTTGTGCTGTGTGTCAGTGGCATCTCTGTCCGCCACGCCCGGGAATCGCAGGAGAAGATCGCCCCCTTCTGGTGATATGTGAAATTCTTTATTAAGAATAAGCCCTTTGCCCAGTACACAGGAAACTAAACGACAAAAAAAGTCTAAAGAAAGGTTGAGACTCTCATTTAAATGGTGCTTGGAATATTTTATCAGTAAATATAGTACCTCTATTCAAACTGACTTTAAAATGCGATATTGTATTTTCCTCCCTTGAATTTAAATCTAGAAAAGCCAAGAGAAACAGACAAAGGTTGTTTTATCCCGTGAATCTATTCACGCATAGCAATACAATCGTCGTACCAGCTAAGAGGCATAGTGAGAGAAAAACTGTGAAAGTCGCCGTGGCACAAATGTTGAAGTTGAATGGGGCAAAAGTTAGCCAAGCTAAACTTAAACTAAGGAAAACTCGGGGAAATCAACTGAGCACATTGCGCTCATGTATTAGCAACATAATGGAGTAAGGCTTATATTATCCATCCACCTCTCCGATATCGTATCCTGTGCAGGAATGTAGTAAATCTATACCAGGAATCACGGGTTGTACACTGCCTAGCGCTCCACGTCTGGCAAGGCTCGCCACACTCACTGTAATCGATCATCGATACGCTTACGAATCAGTTAAAGAGGCCCACACTTTGGCCTATGCTGCCATCTACTGGTAAACCAACACAATGGCAGCAGTGAACAACAGTAGAGGCAACAGTACCAGTGACCACTTATATTGCTTTGTCGGGTTCCCGGGATGAGCGATGACTGATGACGTTAAATCACTTAAGCATGACATTGCTCAGTTATAAAAATGTCAGATAACACCTAAAATATTATTATTATTTGTTGTTGCTGTTGTTAATAAATAATAATAATAATAATAATAATAATAGCTACATTCATTTTTGTGCTGGGGCAAAGTAAAACAATTTAAAAATATTGTTCTTAATGATTATAATATATAAAATACACTCACCGGCCACTTTATTAGGTAAATTTGCTAGTACCGGGTTAGACCCCCTTTCGCCTTCAGAACTGCCTTAATCCTTCCTGGCATAGATTCAACAAGGTACTGGAAACATTCCTCAGAGATATTGGTCCATATTGGCATGATAGCATCACGCAGTTGCTGCAGATTTGTCGGCTGCACATCCATGATGCGAATCTCCCGTTCCACCACATCCC
>JAODKM010000025.1:22737331-22761369 GCA_026780845.1 Petrocephalus sullivani
GAGTGCCCTTCTAGCTGAGAAAATGTGATGCAGTGTTTTAATGAGTGCCCTTCTAGCTGAGAAAATGTGATGCAGTGTTTTAATGAGTGCCCTTCTAGCTGAGAAAATGTGATGCAGTGCCCAAAGGTGCCCTTACAATAGTCTAAGTGGCTCCTATAGTAGTACAGCACTTCTTCAGGGGAATAGGCTGCCATTAAAAAGTGCCCCCTATGCCACCCCTACATGATTAAAGTGTCCCAAAGGGTGCCTTTTCCAGTAGAGACAGTGAGATAAGAAAATCAGTGAAAAAAACATTGTGAAATAGGTGTCCATCCAGTGGAGAAAATGTGATGTAGGGCCATATAATGGGCCTTTACAACTGCAAAGTTGAGGTGACCTTTCTGTGCTTTTCTGATGGAGAAAATTGTGCGCAAGGGGGTGCCCCGCTAAGTGAGCACACATGATGAAGTGCCCTCTGGGTGCCCTTCCAAGTGAGCACACATAATGAAGTACCCTCTGAGGTGCCCTTCCTAGTGAACAGACATGATGAAGTGCCCTATAGGGTGCCCTCCCAAGTGAGCACACATGATGAAGTGCCCTCTGAGGTGCCCTTCCAAGGGAGCACACATGATGAAGTGCCCTCTGAGGTGCCCTTCCAAGGGAGCACACATGATTAAGTACCCTCTGGGTACCCTTCCAAGTGAGCACACATGATGAAGTGCCCTCTGGGTGCCCTACAAGGAAGATCGGATCAAACAGAAAGCTGTGTGCGCAGGGACCTGACACTAGCTTTCGGAAACAAAATGAAGATTACATACATACAGATTTTATTCATTTTACAGGTGCTATTATACAAATTGTTTTATATATTTATTTTTTTGGTTTTATATATTTATTTGTATTATACAAATGTTATAGAATTGAGAAGGTGGGGGTCAACCAGTCCCTGCAGTGACTGGGGGTTAAGAGCCTCACTCAGGGACCCAGCGGTGGAATCACTCACCAACTTATCGCCATTAACATTTTAAATAGGTGGATGGATGGATGGAAATTTTAAAATATAATTTAGCTATCTTACTACTGTCCTGAAGAGTGAAAAACGAGAAATTGCACGCTTTTCATATCCTGACAGTACAATTGTACACCATATTGCTGTTCACGGCCGATTACATCTGACCGAGGCCCAACTGTGGTTATTGAGGACACAGTGATGCACACCGGGCTGTGTGAAACATAAGCAGGACCTCCCGCTGTCCCCAGAGACACACTGGTACATCCTTCAGTGTTCCCCTCCCAGCTAGCTCCATAATCCGAACCGTCCCATAAAGCCGCCCGGCATGCTGCTTTCGGCTCAGCTGTCAGCAAAGCGACCACATGTGGACTCCTCCGCCGCGAAGAGATGTTAGGGAGTCTCGGCACCTGCTTTAAGAAATCCCATCCGGATATCAATAAAAAACTGTAAACGTTATAAAAATAGCCAACTTTCAGTTCAGTACAGGTCAGGGATTTGGCATAGTCCAAATAAATGCAAACCAGAAAGCAGAAGTGCCGTCGTACACAGAGAGTGCTTCAAACTTTCTGCTTCCTGGGTGAAAGTGATATCACACAATCGCTGCTTTTCAGTTTTGGTAGAATTTCTGTTACTTTATGCTTGCATTTAACTGGGGAAATGCCTCAAGTCAGTAAGTATAAAAATCGGCAAACTTCTTCCTCGGTTACCATCAATCCTAGACTTTTATTTGGATTTTAAATATTTTCATTGCAAGCCCACACGCCAGTTCAAAAGCTCTGTTTATTTTCTTAAATAAATGCAATGTATACACATTAAATTTGGACACTGAATTCACTGAAAAAAGGACCAACCCCACTTTAATTTCCATGGTCATAACCAGGCAAAAGTCACAACAGTTATAAATAGCTCCTCCGAGTAAGCTAGAGATGTTAAAATGATTATTCCAACAACCAATACAGTAACAACAACAACAACAACAATAATTTCCACACATAAATATATGTGTGAATTTTTTAATAATCACTGAATTTCGCGGGTTTTTGTCAAAACAGAAAAATAACTCTCTAGGCATGACATTATTCACTGTAAGTTAAAATGACAGGCGATTGCAGATCACGTTTTTGTTGATGATGATTTAAGCGCACGCACCATCAAACCAAATGGCACAGAGTAAAAATCACAGGCACAGGACGACAAATATTTTTGGACCACAGTCAGGCCAAAGCATCTGACCCTGCCACACCGCTGGCCATGACAAACCGGTGGCTGTCGCAGAAACCATGCGGTGAGAGTAAGCGTCAAACGTGCCGAGGTTGTCAGACGTGTCCTATGTCTGTCGTTCTCTCTTCTGGCTACTTGTGCACGCAAAAGTTATTAAAGAGCTAGCTACTTGGTCCAGAAGCTTGGTCTCCAGGCAGTGCCTTGCATGCCACCCATTTTAATTGCATGGGAATGGACAGAGGAGGAGCAGGTCTGCAGTTTGATGGCCCTGTACTCCCTGGGTCATACTCAGCCCGGGAAAGCGCCCCGCACCCATAAAACTCCAGGACAACCTGGCACGATCTGTTTTTCCACTTTCGCCTCTGCTGCTTTTCAGACCCGTTGTAATAATTTAACTTCATAATAAATGTAAAATGAAATCACCCCCACCCATAATCAAAGGTCAGCTACGGTATAATAGTAGCCAATGACAAAGTGAACTGACGATTCCGTCAAAGATTTCCTGCTCATAAAAGACATGCTTGAAGTCCGTCATGGCAAGGAGAGCTACAGACAGTTAGAAACATTATATTGTAGCTTGACAGCGTGCTAAAAAAACTGCACATCTGTATTAACTAAGTTCTCGTTTCTAATGCTTAAAGTACACTCCTGAGTGTTTCGTAAAGGTCACCACCAATTACCTTCAGTTTAAAATGCGCTGTTGCCCGGGTTGAACTATGCCGTCTCATTAACGCAGAGCGGACCCCGTAGAGCGGGTCGAGGGCTATAAAAGCCCCTCTGCTCGGAGGCTTCCCGCACTCTAACAAGCGTGTCCTAAAGTTAGAAACGGGGAAAATAAGCCGCTACCTCTGGAACGGACACCACAAAGGAACTGGACGCGCAGCACAACGTCAAGGTGACGCTTTCTGTCAGCACCGAGCTGGGTGAAGCCCGATACTGACCCAATTTACAAATATACATGAGCAAGAAGCGCTGTGGATTTAGCGCGTGCCTTTTAAGGACACGGGGTTTATGGATGCGCAGTGAATGTGTAATATTGTTGCATAGTGTTTTTAAAAGCAAAACTACTCGCTTCATATAACAAAAGTTTGTATATATTCCAATTATTTGGAGAAAATGTAACACTAGCAACATGATCAAGAACAACAACAATAATAAGCTTTGGTGACAATGTATAAAGCTGCAATTGTTATATCCTATTACATTGTGTACAGCAATGGAATAGCTTTGTGGAGAAAATAAAATTATTGACCTTTCAATGTAAACAATGTCTAAATCGAATGACCCGGTTTCGATGGTCCAGAATGGTCTTTCTCGACACACTCGCGTTACGAATAGTTTGTGTCCGAAGGTAGGTGATTACAGGTAAAGTTTCATCATAAAAGGCGCTCACGAAGCGGGTTTTGTGCTTTGCGTTCAATGTTAGACTCGCGCCGGCATGGTCACCGAGGGCTACGCAATCTGGACCTTGCGTAATAATTTCCATGCTAGGAACTGAGACCACTAAACTCACAAACACTAAATCAAAACCAAGGCCGCAACGTGTCTTCAGTGGAAAAAACGGCCCTTCCGAATAAAAAGAAAATTGAAAACATAAGTAACCATGTAACAGAAAAAGTATTATAGGCATCAATTATTTCAAGAAAGGCCAACGAAACAAACGATTTCTTCATCTACATTTATCTTATAAATAAGATGGTTCGTTTGCTTTACATCCAACTCGCCTGTATTAAGCAGTTCAGGGTTCAAATAATGGCAAGTGGAACTAGTAAGAGCATTTAACAGTCAATTTATAAGAAAAGACAAGCAAGATTAAATATACTGTTTATAGTAATTCTGAAAGGTAAATTCACTGGATCTAGAGCACACTTTGTGTGTGTATTTATACTGCTAATTACGGTCCTTTCCGTTCGATACATCCGAACGTTCGAAACTTCTTAAACGGCATATCTGACTTATTGCCGATACATCAGTATTTAACATTTTAATACTTTTTGAACCACGTGCAAGGCTTAAATCCTTCAACAATGCAAATGACAATACAGTATCGCCTCACTCATACAATTTAACCAAAATGAATTATATATGTACATTTCGGACATATTTGTTTTATTAAGTAATACACAATGTTCACTTTACTCATTTTATTGAGCTGTATAAATATGATTGTCTGCGGAATAATAATGATTAATAATTAAAAAAAAACACACAATATACTCGCAATATGTATGTATGATCTTCTATGTGAGCGGTTATTTAATCATTCTAAATTCTGTTACGCTGAAGCAGTGAGATTTAAATATTTCCATAACGACAAACTGAAAACTGAAGTATGGAAACCTATCCAAATCATATCGTTATAACTGGAGTGTCGTAAGAATTGCATTTAAGTAGCAGTGAAATGAATTCAGCATTATCAAATAATCGAAATTAGCAATTATATATATACATACACATACATACATGCATACATACATACATTATATATATGTGTGTCTGTGTGTGTTTGTGTGTGTGTGTGTGTGTGTGTGTGTAAACAAGCTGATAATTATACCGTTTGAATATACCTAATATATTTTCCTCTCAGCACCGAGCAATTTTGCTGCGACTTAAATGCAATTCTTACAAGTTGCTATTTTATCACAACAGTTACCATTTTAAATTAAGCTCTTCATTTCATTGTGCGTTTCCTACATCGTCACTGCCTCTGTCTATTTTTGTCTATGCAACGTTCAACGGAAGATGTGTGTCGGCATTACATTGCTGGTACTATTGTTATTAATTATTATGTAACCACTGCATATATTGAAAATAAAATACTATTATTTAGCTTAAAGTGGGTTAGTGTACGGATGTCACGTGGACGTTAATGACCCCGTATACGGCGGCTTTGCTCCATAAGAAGCCTCCTCGCTCCAAAATATTGCGATGACCGCTTGAACGTGGTAAAGTTCTTCTCTCTGCCGGTGGTTTGCCAGCGCTCCCATGAGTAAATCAGATTCCATGGGGAGAGACCACTGTCGTAAACATTTAAATGTAATCATGTATGCATTTTCAGGTCACCCTAATCCGGTTATAATAGGCTAGATAATATGGTCAGCAGCGCATAGTGCTGTCGTTTCTATAACCATTATCGCAAGGAATACAATGTGCTCACGTCCGTCTCCTACTCGAAATCCAAGAATTGTCTGAGATAAGCCGTATGCATCAAACAACTAAGAACTAGACAACAACATTGCGTCTTCGACCTGACATTAATGTAACGCTAGATTAATGATGAGTAAGTGCCCACAGAAACATACGGATGCCTTTTCGGCAAAATGGCATAAGCGGTATAAAACTGCTATCTCTATGTTGTGGGACGAAATCTCCGCTGTTTCGCAAAGCCTAAAATCCCACTGTAAAATCTTCCATAAGGTTTAATTTGATAATCTGAATGATACCATGAGATCAATGATATACTGTTGCGATTGGTCTGAGCAAATCAGCAAGTTCTGGCTAGCAGAAGAGCAAGGACCGCTAGACAAAGGTGAACAACTAGTCTTAAAGCGTAAACCGTAAATATATACGTATCAAACACATGATCATCGTCATTCCCGTGCAAAAGAATTAACCATTTTCATGGCATTTTAACGTTAAAAAAAACTTAGTTCAAGGCAAACGTTGGAACTTGGTTCATATTTTTTTAGATTATGGAATGCAGTTCGTGCATACTTTTGAGGAAAATTATGTATCGATTAGTTCCCTAGATCCAGAGAGGGCCGTCATATGCCGCAGTATAGAGAAGGTGCCTTTAAGATGCCATTAGTACACAGTAGAGTCCTGTTACACTTAAGAACACACGGGAGAAGGGGGCCTGAAGACCCACGCCTTCCTAGGAGATCTAGGCTCTGACATACTCCATCCCATGCAGACACGGAAGAGGCACTCACCAACATTTATTTAGCCATGGTGTTCGCTCACATGCCATGCATTTAAACATCAGAAGGCCTGACAAGTGTACCCCCCCCCCAACCCCACTCCGTGCTTTTGAAACAAAACATGCACGAGCGCTAAGACATGGGGCACTGCGAGCCGTTTGGAAAAGTGAGCCCCCACTTCCTCCTCAGTTGCAGCCGGGCAATGACTACAGACATGTCATGCCGTGAAACTGTGGTCTCCCCTGAGACCGTGGTGCTGAAGGTACTCCAGCCCCGGAGACAGACATCACCGTTTTTTTAGGCATTGTTCACAGTTATCACCATGATAGTCACCCAGGTGTTTAGAAGATGGGCAGATGAATTGCCATGCTGGCTACTGCATATCTTAGCGTGGGATTATCCATGATACAGTGAACATTTAAAATACGGCTTAAAATTTAAAGGAAATGTTGCCATGTTGCAGTGATTAAAAATTATACCCAATCTCATGTTATATTTTGTATAGTTGTATTTGCAGTACTCAGCTGCTAGGATATATCCAAAGTGTAAAGCGGCCTTCCAGGGGCATGCTTCATTTAAATTTATTAGTTATTTTTTGAGTGGTTCATCTGGTGTCATCGCCATAAGAGTGTAATAATTAACATTATTCTGAAATCTGCGAGATTATTTTACATAATCGTGTCACTTTTTACACTGAACATTGTCGGCTGGTCTTTATAGCTTTTAAATATATCTTGTCTTATATCAAATTATCTTATTTCCGTACGACTCGGTCATCCACAAATTTCAAACACAAATAAAACAAACGAGTGCTCTTATGCATTTGTCATATAATAATAATAATAATAATAATAATAATAAATAAATAAATACATACATACATAGGCCTACATATATACATACGTAGAGAAATTCACGACTCAACAGGCCCGTTAAATTGGGATTAACTCCTTTCAATGGTTTTAACGTCGATTTCATTAATTTGTTTTCAGTTCTGTTTTGTTATATGAACTCGCTTACTGACATGAAAAGTTACTGCCATTATAAATATGAATTATAAATTTTACTCTGATATTTTATTATGAACTGCGCCTCTACATAAAATGCGGAAAGGTGCACAATACCTAAATCACGCGTGAGATTGCGTACGCCATGCCTGCATATTATCAGAAAACAACAGACTGTTAATGAAATCGAAAATGATGTGATTAATAACAAACAAACACTTTGAGGATACAATATACATAAAATCGATCAAAATGTGAGTAGTCCAATTAATGCACAATAAATTACAAATAAATTTGCTACCGATGAACCGATTGTTTTATGTTTATTTTATTGTTTTGCTAATAAGACGAAACACCATATTTATTTCGAGAAATAGCCGATGCATATAAAGTAATAGTTTAATTTGCATATGCTAATTGCAGTATATATACGAAGTATATGTACATATATGAGAGAGAAATACACTAAAATTAAATACATGTAATTAAAATACAAATCCTTGGCAGTTTGACGATTTCAGATATTACAGAATTAGAAGCGTATTATCATATATAGCAGCACAGGATATACATTAAAACAAAATATTTTAAAACATTTTTGCTTTTCCAAAATCCACCAGTGTAAAGTGCAGAGTGACTGTATAGTTTACTTCATTGCCGCTCTAAATTTTTAAAAGTATACCAACTGTCCGAAAACATTACATCATTCCTCTTTTTTACAACAGCTTTACATCAAATGTACTTGGTCACATTAATATTTGCTTAAAGGTATCCCCCGCCCGGCAGCCTCGCGACATCAATATTTTCACTGCCAGAAATGTAGAAGTGTATCAGAAGGTCCTGAAAATGGCATTCAAATGAACAAAATTTAGCAACAAACGTGCGTGTTAGTATGCCGGGTTATAGGAAACGTATTTTACACTACAGAGTTTTAGTATACCCATTCCAGATTACGCTAAATATTCCACGTACTTAGAGTTCGTAAAGTTCTGCGCATGACTTCACTAGGTTTAGCCTTGGAACAAAAAAAGAAAACATTTCAAAATGTGGCGCTTTTTTATTGTAGACCGATTTGAAAAAAAAAATATCGCAATAATACCTGGTAGAGCGCTGGATGCGTATGCTCCTTTCTCCGCTCAAACATAAAAGCTGTCCTTAGGTAATATAACCCATTTCAGCACGACATTGTTTCCACTCTTTGTTTTGCAGACGGAAGAAAATGAGCCAGGGACACTGTAATTCCACGGCTACCCATTGGGGGGCGACTCTGCTGTTATTTGCTCCTTGACACAAAAGTATTTAATGCCGTTTCATGTAGCCTACGCAATACATTCACAGCAAATGCACTCTGTATAAAATCATAAAATAAAATTTGATTCAGGAGAATTAACAATAAATTACCGGTTGACGGGATCCTTAACACTGGTATTCCCACTCAAAAATACAAGGTAAACATAGCGTGTCTATTGTGGGTTATAGTGTAGCATAACTTAATTCACTCATAGAATTATATTTACCATTAACTGTTACGCGCACACGGCGTATTGAATCAAAACAAATAAATAGTAGCTTAAACCTGTTTGAACCGGTTTTTCTATGTGCGTTTCCCTGCTTGACATGCCGCAAACTAACTAAAAATGAGTGGATAGTGACACAGCACCTTGTCACGGCTGGTTCGACTATTAACTTTTACAAGTGACATTTTGCGAGCGTATAAATGATACCTTCTTGACTTTCACGTGCTGCGGTATGTGCTGTGGTATTGGAATTTGCTGAATACAGTTATAGAAATCGCCAAAGCGCATTGCATACAAAATAGGGATACATTCCAAGAATAAAGCAATGGAAATATACATTACCACAGGTGGCCCAGTAGGGCACAAATACATCACCTCAACATTATAACATCAGGAACATCAGACGGTTCGCGACACTAAATTAGGTTAAGTCACTATTATGTTACTAAAGAGTAGATATCTGTGATTATCAGCTTGGGCGTTTTAACACGTCGCTATAATGGGAAAGTGTAATATTTCATAATCGTGTTCGTTATAATTGCGCCAATATGTTTCACTTCAGTGACACAGGAGACGATCTACATGGGACATTTTTACAAATGTTACAACATTAGCGACCCTAGAGGGAATGCATTTTACTTGGTGATTTGTCAACAACAAAATACTCTTTTTTTGCCATAAATTAAAAATGTAATCAATTACTTTTGGATTTTAGGTTTATATCGATGGCAGTCTGATAAAAGCTTTTGAATTAAAAAATTTAATAGGCACCATGATATAGTTATCACCAATATCATTAGAATATAGCTGGCATGCTATAATGAAAAGTTATTTAGCAAATAATTGGATGTTTGTAATGCGGTCGTATTACTGTCAGGTATTTTATTATGTTTGATTTATGGTCGGGTATCGAAACCGCAAAGACTGTCCACAATTTAACATTTCCTCCTAATTGAACACTAGCTAACTTTCTTCTAATTTGCAAGTACACGCTCGAGCCAAGTCTAGCGTCGCTGTCACTTCCCCGGTGTGAAATGCACAGAGAGGTTAAATTGCACATACCGGATGGGACATATGTGGGGCAGCCTATCCACTGTCGAGGGGACCAATGAAATCAAACCAGAGCTTCCAGCGTAACCAGCGAGATTGACGTGGAGGACGCGTAAAATTAATCCGACAGAACTTCAGCCTCCGGAATAGGCAAATTTCCCTCTATCGGATGAGGATCGCTTCGGTGCCTGTGTGCTGCACAGCCATTTCTGCTCCGGCAAAAGTAAGAGGCAAGCGCCGAGCTGGGATCAGCCGAAAGTTCGCCTCGTCGTCTTTCGCTGTGCAAGCTGGAGACTCGGCGTGTTCAGCCATTAAAGGGCAAATATTCCCAAGAAAGCATCTCGAGGCGCAGGCAAATGGGTAGGCTTCGTCTCCTTACTCATGCATCACTGACAGAAAGATGACGGGATTAGGACTTGTGCAAGATGCATGCAGAAATACCTGATATAAAATTATAGTTGAATATGGGTTGACTTTTAAGAATGGGTTGCAACACTTTCACTGCATGTTTTCGGTTCTTGAATTTAAGTTAAACACCGTGCATGCACAGTGCACATTACCAGCATGCTAGAGACCGAACACTGAATCACGCATAACATTTTACGAATCACTTCGAAATAAACAACTTGTTGTGAATTACTGTAAGTATACAAGAAAACATAAATACATAACAGATTTTAAATTGTTTTTCCACAAACTTTTCTATACGAACGCCATTTTCTTAAGATCATATTGTTGGAATTGGCCGGGTGATTCATTCCGTGTTGATTTTTCGTCCTTTTTTAAGCCAAAATATTATTTTGATGTTGTTTCGGCTTATCTGTTATTTCTTTTATAGAGCAAACCTACGGCGAGGTAAACCAGTTAGGCGGCGTATTTGTCAATGGAAGACCCCTGCCTAACGCTATACGCCTGCGAATCGTGGAATTGGCTCAGCTCGGAATACGACCCTGTGACATCAGTAGACAGCTCCGGGTCTCCCACGGCTGTGTGAGCAAGATCCTGGCTAGGTACAACGAAACTGGCTCCATTTTACCTGGAGCGATCGGAGGAAGCAAGCCCCGGGTCACAACTCCAAATGTGGTGAAGAATATAAGGGAATACAAACAGGGCGACCCGGGGATTTTCGCCTGGGAGATCCGGGACAGGCTCCTTGCAGACGGTGTCTGTGACAAGTACAACGTGCCCTCCGTCAGCTCGATAAGCCGCATTTTAAGGAACAAGATTGGAAATCTCTCCCAGCCGAACCAGTATGAAAGTGGAAAGCAACCGCCCCCACAGACTGCTCTCTCCTATAACCACATTTACCCGTACTCGTACCCCAGTACGATGTCACCGACTGGGAATCCCCCCGGAGTGCCCGTTACGGCGGGACACGTCGGCCTGTCGAGAGCCTGGCCGTCGGCTCATACCGTCAGCAGCATTCTAGGTATAAGAGCCTTCATGGACCCCGCAGGTTTGTAACATCTTCTCTTTTAAGTTTTGCGTTTTGGTCAGTTCGGTGTTCTTTTCACAATTGTATGTTAAAATTAGATCACAAATAAAAAATATATACGATACAATTTTGTATTATCATTATTAATAATAATGTTTAATACGTATAATTTGCGAAGTGTTTATCCCAAAAATTATGTAGTGTTCGATTTAAGTAGGGAATTTTACGATTATAGATTTGTAGCCTTGTGTAACACGAGGTAGTTATCATTCAACAGACCGGAAAAAATAACATGTTTCTTTGACGTAATTATTTTTCATATAACCTTTTATTCGTGTCGGGAAGAATGTTAAATACTTAGTGATTTTCATGTTTGCTTTGATATACTTGTTTCCAGCCCCCAAACATTAAGCTGCCATTTAAAATAAATCAGAAAATGCTGAACGTGATGTATTTTACTGTGAATTAACACTTTAATTAATATTAATGTTACAATAAAGGGTTTAGAACACCAATTATTTATCATATGGCACAACAAATTGAGCGTGGCATTACAGCACTGGGCCTATTTTTTATTTACAACGGGATACATTATTTTAAATGATATACAAGTTAGTAGAAGGTATCCATTTCACTGTTAAATACGTTTTTAATTAAAATAAAATGAATTATCACTGGGGCCGTGAAAAATTGCACACTGGCATGTAAACGCCTAAATGAATTATATTAAAACAATTACGTTTGTCATGCTACATTAAAGACACAGAACGATTCAGTGTATTATTTATTGTCCTTAATACTCTAAAATAGTTCTCTTATTAGCAGATATATTCTTACCAATTATACGTCAACACAAACTGCGTTTTAGCGTCACGCGAAAAGCCACTTTATCATTTTCGTTGTCGGTGCTAACGACCGCTGCTTTTTAACAGCAATCGCTGGAGCTGATGGGTACCCGGCAAAAATGGAGGACTGGGGTGCTGTAAACAGGCCAGGGTTCCCATCTGCTCACGGTGTCAACGGGATCGACAAATCAGCCATTGACGCTGATATCAAATACCCGCAGGTGAGCTGGTGACGCCACGCAACGTTACCTGCAGTATGAACGACACAGCAAGTGTGTCGTTTTCTTTCGGTTTACTCATGGAGGGGGGCGGGGGGGGGCTTACCTCGCACCATTTTCCTCATATACAGAATCTTCTTTATTCGCCATATATAACGACGAAGAGGTTAATTAAATTAATAATTTAGATTTATACATATTAAGCATTTGTACTGAGCATAGGCATATTGTTCTTATTTATTTTTGTATTTCCTGTTGAATCCCTAGCCATCATCTACTCTGTCCAGTTACGTCTCAGCTTGCGCCTACTCGCCGTCAAACCAGTACGGGGTTTATAGTGGGCCGGCAGGTAGCTACGTGACCCCGGGGCATTGGCAGTCTCAGGGTGCGAGCCTATCCCACCCCGGAAGTGGGATGACAATGCACGGGGGCGAGATCCACTCTCCAGTGGTGTTCAAGCACCCATCACGAGACGGTAGGCCACATTCTGCTTAATAGAGTGTGACAGCAGAACTGGGAGACATTGTGAGCTGGCTTTTCGGTGTCACGCGTTACGTTTAATGCGATTGCCGTTACATATACAATGCGCACGTATGTGACCTGCGTGGATGAGCATTCAGTTAATGCTGGATACGAAAACCAAAGGCAGGGGCGATTCGGGGATTTGACCATTAAGGGGTTAACAAGGTAACGCGCGTCCGCCACGATTAAATTCTACATTGGTGTGTGTGTGTGTGTGTGTGTGTGTGCGTGCGTGTGTGTGTGTGTGGTGTGTTGGGGCGGGTCGATTAAATTATACGAAATGTAGGCTTATATGTCTGCTAAAACTTATTTTTTTAGAATAATTATTTTTCAGGGCTGAAGCCCCTTAAATATAGTCTGAACCCGCATATGGCCAAAAAGATTTCTTTAAACAAAATGACATTTATTATCGCTTACGTAAAACAATCTTACCATCAAATCACAAAGTGATATTTTTTAATATTTTATTGTATTCAGTAATGTTTTGATAGTTATTCATGTATTAATATAAAGAAACGCGAATGTCTTCTGTCCAAAAATGCTTTAAAAATTAAAAAAATCTATGGACCGTGAGTTGAACTAGGCCTATGTATAGCCTATGCATTTTCCAGTTACATGTGATTGTACCTTCCACATTTACGTGTGATTGTACCTTCATAATAGTACAATATGAAATGCTTCCGAATGATAATTTGACCATTCACTTGCAAATATACACCATTTTCAGTCCTTTCAGCCATCTTCATTTGTTTATTATAAAATGTACTTATTTCCCAAACACTTGTTCCGTTTCGGAAGGGTATTTCGAAGAGGCAAGACATTCTAAAAGCTATTTTGTTTGCCAGTTTGCACTGATTAATATCAAGAGATAACAAAAGCTATTTTACGCGTCGCGGGTTCTTCAATCCAAATACCGTGCAGTGTTAAATTTTGACTAATTGAAATCTTATTTTTTTCATTTACATGTCAGTATACTTGCCTGTCAAACATACAATGAAATACTATCAGACTATTTTGAAACATTTTAATCGATTAATATTTTAATTGAAGGAATGATTGATGTCGTAGGTGGTCGTTAAATCCATATTAGGTAATTAGCGCGACTGTAGACTGGTAGGAATTGGCAAGTCGTTCCAAAACTATCAGGACCGGGGATTGAAAACTTCTTACTTCTGCATTTTTCATCTTCTCTTTAACGAACTGTCACGTATTATCAATGGATGATCAGGGATTTCTGTCGGCGTGGCTATCGGGTCTGTACCTTGTACACCCAGCAATAACCCTACGGATTCTTACCGCAAATAATAAACAATTAGTTAATATCAATTACAACGCATTTCCCCAACAGTCGAGATGATAATTCTATAAACTGGACAAACAGGCGTAGGCATATTTCCGAAAGCTGGCCTCTCAATGCCCCACTCACCACTATCGCAAATTGTATTTACTTTGCATTGCAAACCGAACACTTCCAGGGGTCTTGAGTGACTTGAATAAGCTTCGCGTTACTTAATATCACCTAACAGAAGAAATCCTATTATTAATAATAAGGGTGCCACTCATCGCTTGCTAAAACTGCATGCGTGTCCAGTCACGTTGATCGTGCAATATTTGATATGATGCATAGAGTGGGCGTGTGTGTAGCAGAATCATTATTAATGGGAGTTACCGGCCTATAATAATTATGGATGAAGAATTATGGCGTACTCCTCATTTAAACACCTCTCATGTTTGTTTTCTGCAGAAGACAGAAAACCCCCCAGTCCCTTAAGTAAGCAACACCAGGAGGTGCTGAACAGCGTACACGGACTGAGTCTTCCTACCTCATCGTCATAACCCGGAGACGTCACGGCGGCCACACCAGGAACTTAAAGTCATATTATGCAGCAGACCCTTATTTAGTTGAGCGCATTTCAAGAATTCAAACAGTAAGTGAAAGCACTGTATTTATGATTTGCCAGTTGAAGTGTTAACTGTAGGTAGGGCCATTTAGCTTACTGTCCTGACGCATGCGCATACAGCCTTCCCAGTTCAGCCTTCGTCTGAAACAGAATTAGTGTAAAATTACAAAGAGGATGTATGACTGTATCGTAGCTTTCTCTCGATAATAGGTGTTGGTGGTTGGTAGTTTATTCCATCATCTCATTAAACTTATACATATATATTTTTTAAAAAAAATTGTGAAATCAAAATTTCAAGGACTGTCACATAGAATGCCGTACACAATAAAAGAATTTCATTGACATTGCATTGTATCATAAAAAGCCCTACCTTTTCTCTATTACTAAAATTCTGGTTTGTGCAAAAAAAAAATACAAAACAGCAAGGTCGACGATGTGAACAAAGTTAGCGATTGTAAATGTAACATATTTACAAAGGCTTTAATTATATATTTTTATAAATCATTTGTAAATGTGTTGAATAAAGGCAACTCAGACATCATGACAATGTCCAAATTATTTTCGTGGGGGTGTTTTAGGTAACCTCAGTGATGAATGTGTTCCGAGTACAGACAGATACAGTAGGACACAACGTGGCGATTCCACACAATACAAGATTAGATTTCTGATCGGTGTATTGGTTTAATAATCAAGGGTACTGACAAAGACAGCTCATAATTGAAACAAAGTAGCAGCATTCCCTACAGAAGTGCCATTATTTTGGCTCAAGTACCATATGCTGTTCTCTCTGTGCCAGCTTCTAAAAAATACTCTTAATGGGGCTTGCCGTTTTCGGCGCCTCAAGTGATGGTATCTGAGTTTCTAGTTTGGCAGAAAAAAGTGGCAAGCGGCCGATCACGGCGTAGTTTTCTATAATTCATTACAGATCCAGGAATGTATGATTCGAAGGGTGCTGGGTAGTCGCAAATTCTAAGCCATGAAGTCCAAGGGACATTGCTATCATTATTTTTAAAGAATATATGCATTAGTAAATGCTAATGAGTTTCAGATCAGTCCAGGTTCTGGCCAGTTTTACATGTGCTACTTGTTAGGCATTTATTCGAAAACATTTAAACGAATCGAAGAGATTTCGCAATAAAAACGAATTTAAAGGTGCAGCGTAGGCGAATATGGAGAATTAACTAGGGAATCGACGGGGTATGACACTTAGTGATGTTTCTGGAATAGTCACTCTGTAAAAATATAAATTAAAGAAATAAAACGAGCAGGACACTCACTCGAACCAAAAAGTGTAGTGATGTAAGCCAATGCTCTCTACCTTCTGTGCGTCTGCGCGCGGCGAAAAGCCCATTGACCGGCAATTTGTACAGATATGCATGTCGCTTTTTAGGTCAAGCTATGAAACACCATGGGAATAAAAAACGGTATTCGGTCTCCTTAATGTGTTTTGAAATGAATAGGGAAAGTTGGTGAAAATTTCCAAAGAAAATAAAAGAAAATGCCAAAAAAATTTAAACGGAGTCGTAGAGTGATGCACATATAATACGTATATTAACTATATAACTACTAGGCTGTAGCGAAAGTATAACTTCAGTGTGTGGTTAATACGGTTCAGTCGTGCATTTTGAGGTAGGAGGCTTGGAAATGGGGCGATTTTATTGGGTGTAGGGCCGAACTGCACGCCAGGCGAAGCATAGTTGAGTATCTTAATTACGTAACAATTAACAGGTCTAAAGACCGTAGATCATTGTTAATGATCAGCTTAGCAAACCTATAACGTAATTTGTGCATTTTTACTCTCAACACTTGTTAAATTAAAAACCTAAAGAAAAATCAGGTGATCCATTCAAAGTAAAAAATAAATGTATTCATATAAAGTTTTTAATTTTTTTATTTAACTTCTAGACATTCTCTAATGAAATATTAGATTTTCGGGCTATATGAAATCAAAACAACCGAAACTCTAACCCGAATGTTGTAAAACAATGGGCAGCATGCAGAACCCATTAAGGAGACAGTTCGTGTGTGCATTAAAGCGTTTGCTGTAGCAATTCTGCTTCTTATAATATCGTATTTATCACATTTCCCAATTTTCAGGGAATTTTCGGGAATTACAACACGAACTCCACATTAAGGTCAAATGAAATTTCTAACAGCCATTGAATGTCTCCTTTGAACCAGAGATCACCCGGACGATTATGGAAACTTATCAAAAGATACACACCAAAGAGGATGCATTGACAAAGCCGCATCAAGTGAGCTGGACAGCGAAAGCGTAGTAAGGATGGCAAAATCCCGGACACTGGTGTGTAAAATGTAGTTAAAAGAAGGCCGGATGTGCTCAAAAAGGACAATTGTCATGGTATATGCTGGGCTAGAACTGCATCTTTCGGTTGGCCCGGCACGACAGGCCTATTCTTCATCAGTTAACTGCATTGCTGCGTTACCGGTCAATCCAGACAGAGATAATGCAGCAGGCGCCGTGCATGCAGCGCGAGTTCTAATTTTAAACGCGTCTACCATTGTCCTAGCTGGATGTGCGGTGTTAGCATTTGCGTAAGAGAACAATCATATTTCCTCTAGTGCAGTTCAAAACCGCAAAATTTCATTTGTGAGTCAAGTGCGCTGCTTTCGGCAGATGATGGTTTGGAGGGAAGCATGCAGCTACTGAAGGTCGCCATATACGAGGGTTAATCGTCAGTCAGTGAAACACGTAATAGATACGCCGCCCATTGGCACCTGTCAACACGCCCGAGCGCGGCCTACCGGCAGCCCGGAGCATTCTGGGTATAGTGATGTCAGGAAGTGCTGCCGGTGACTGACGTTTTAGAGACGGAAACAATGTTACTAGAAAAAAATATATGTAACGCTGTCCATGACAAAAATAACTGATGCATAAAACTCGTTAGGATAGAAATTATCAAGGAAATGTTTGCATAATATGAATTATTATTATTATTATTATTATTATTATTATTATTGTTGTTATTATTGTTATTATTGATAATAATCATAACCTACGCTTATAATAACATATTTCTATATGTTATATTTCTTGTTCTATAATTTAGCACTAAACTGTTACGGAAAAGCTTCGGTATAATAAGGCTATACAAGACCAATCTGTTACATCAATTTTATTTTCGGCCTCTGCACATTTCACTTTAAATGTGTTCGCAAAACTGTATACGCATATAAACAATGCGTTAGGTGATTACATATAACTCATAATTTCTCATCCAACTGATCATTTCCTCAAGCAAATACGAATAAATGCCTAACCAATAATCATAGAATTGTAAAATAATGTCGCTCTGTGTAAATAGTTAATTTGTATTTATTGCGATGACACGCGAATTTAGGGGTAGAGGTTTGAATGATCAGTTATTGCTATTATTGTTTCAGTTGATCCATAGAAACACAATCGTCAGTTGTCCTTCACATCGCGAAAGAAAATACTTCAGGATAGCCTAGCCTACTATTTTTTGATGGACCTTTCATATTTGTAAAGAAAAACATTTCTTACTCGCACCAACAAAGTTGCCAATCGGATATTTTTTTTCCTTCTGAAATTGACCTTTAAGACAAATTTTTTATGAGAAGTTTTCATCAGCGTCGTCAGATTCGTTTTCCCCCGTAGAATAGAGTGTACCCCGCGCGATAAAAACAAAAGCAGAGGTTATGAGTAAGCAAAACAAAACCGGATAATACGTTTCAAACGGTTTGTTTGCTTTAACAATTACCTTATACAGATCCCCAAATTTATGTCTGCCAGAATCGTCAAGCCCATTTTATAGCATCCATCAAGTTCTGACGAAAATCTATTAAAGATAAATACTTCATTATTTCGCACGTGATTCGGCTGTGCCGCAATACTCTGCATAGAAACCTTTCCCACTACTTTCTAACTATCAGAAAGTTGTAGGACCGCAGCTTGCCTGATCACACAGATATGCTGAACTTGGTATTGCTTAAAAAAAAAAAAAAATCAATTTCTACGTAAACTGGGCCCGTTTAATTATTCAGCAGCCCTGCATAATTTCTGGTCCTGAGCAGACGCTTCCTAATTTGTGCCCTATTTCTTTGTGGCCACATGCAGATTTTGGAAGTTTCCAGCATTTTGCGGTTACACTTCGCACGATGTGCTATCCTAATACACTCCTGGGTATTAGAACAATTGTCCTGTTCCATTGCATCATCAGTTTATAAAAAACAAAACAAAATCACTTCACTAGGGATCTAAAGCAATTTTAGAGATTCGCCACAAAGACCACGACACGGCTCGAATTCTCAGGTCCTTAATCAGTCTTCATTTTCCCCTGCAGTTACAAACAAGTCTCAGGCTGCCTCCAAGCCCCCCTGATTATCTCACATCTGAGAGAGGCCTACAATATAGCCACCCTGACTATTATTCTGCACAACTAGCTGGGTGGATGGGTTTGGGGGACAGGGGGGTGGGTCCTTGTTAGGGGTCAGGAGAGAGGTGGCAGGAAGGAGGGGAATCCTGAACAATTCTGATGACAAACTGTCCTCATGCTGAATTCTGCCAGGGCAGCGAGCAACACTTAAGGTTTCAAATGTCACCTGAAATCTATTCCTTGGCGATGGAATTATTTTTCTCCTCACTTGCACACACATGCATAAGGTGCAGCTAGGTGCACACAGGCCCAGTGCAGGTTGCACTAAATTACAAAGAATGCATTATAAAGCTAGCTGGTGACATTATTCTTATTAAGAGAAAAAACAGACGCCAGAGCTTAAAAATAATTGTGTGCCAAAGTAAGTAAGTCAAGTTAAGTTAAATAACAAACCAGAAATTCATTTATCACCAAAGGCAGCTAGCACAGCCCAATCTACTGAGCAAACTCACTCTCTGTGCAAGCCTCCCTTCTTAAGGCATGTTTCTAATTAGCAGACCAAGCAGGTGCAAAGCAATCAATCAATTAACCATTTCAGTTGATGGAAAACATCCAGCACTAACATGTGTAACAGTTTTCATGTCATTTACCATAACAGTTACTCCATGGCTATGTACAAATTCAGAGCTGCATCTGTGTCCTTTGAAGGGCCACGCAGTGAATCTTGGGATTTTTTTGGCTGCGAAGGATCTATTGGGTGGGCCATTTGTGACTTGGCAAATTTTGTTAATTTGCATTTGAGTAAGCAATTTGGTAGTAGATATTTTGGTTCTGGACCGCCACTGAATCAGGGGCTTGCAGTCTTAACCTCCAGATTATATGCCTGTGCCCTGAGCCACTATATCAGCTGCCCCTAGCTGCAGCTTTCCTGCTAACCTCGTGGCCCGAATCTCTCAAACCGGAAGAGTCGTTCTCGCCCACAGTTATATTTGAATTGGAGGCTTGGAGGAATCAGGTTACCTCTGTATCAGAGACTTCTTGAAGGAAACTGCTGGAATTCAGGTACATGACACATGAAGCTAACAGAGGAAAATGACCAAACACCTCATCCTAAGCCCAAAGTCTGAAAATATTCACTAGCCAGTCAACCACATTGGAAAAAGAAAGAGGAGTATGGGGCACCTCCAGACAAGAAGGAGAGGACCAGTCATAAGTGCCATTAAGTCACGTCTGAAAGACACTCCATCAGCAACTCACCTGAGCCTGCCGGGGATAATTAGAGGATGATTAGAGGGCTCTATGACAATAAAAATACGACACGCCAGAGGGGCGTACGCAGGAAGGCCCACCTGCATACACACGCAGACTTTCTGTAAAGTCATACTGGCATAATGACACCCCAAAATGAACCATGCCAGTCGTTTCTGTAAGCTGGATTTTGTAAGTTATGGCTGATGTTTTTCCACACTGGATCTTTACTTTGCCGTTACAGAGGTTTGCACTTTAATGATGTCTAATGATGAAGATTAGCTTGTACTATTAACAGGCAATCCCTACAGACACTCAAGAAAATTCCCCATGGTTTCTGCATGTGTTGGTACTGGATTTAGACAATAGCTTTTAAAATGTAACTCTTTAAACTCTTTAAAATGTAACTACCCAATTCACTGGACACCAGATCACATATGAATTTGATGTTTTTTTACTTATTTAATACTTTGTTACTTTTTATATGGACAGTCATTATGGACAGTTTTGATGACAATATCAAAATAATAAGAATATTTTCATTTGCAAAGTTTTTCAAAGTTTTATTAATCACATGCACAGTTATCCTGAGTACAATGTGCAGCAAAATATACAGCTGAAAAACAAAAAGGCAACACAGCTATTCTTGAAAGAGAAGAAGCAAGTCTAGTCCAGAGTGTTACATGCGAAAAATCTTGAGGGATGAGGGATGTCTATGCAAAATGATTGAATCCCCTAACATACCATTTATTTAATAATAAAATCTGGTAAATTACAATAAAAGTGGAATCTGTCTTGGATAGCCTATGTCTATCATTATCTTCACACTAAAGCAGCCTTTTAATGAACGTGTGGACAATCTGGCCCGAAATTCCTTCATCATCGTGATCTATGGGTCACATGTTTTGCTAGAACTGATAGTACCTGCCTGCAAAATCAGCCTTTAACTGATAGCAAAGATGGCTGAGCCCCCCGCTGGCACCATGTCCCAACCTAAGGGCAGTTTTCACCATCGTAGTGAGTGCTGACGCTAACTAACCAAGGGTGAGTAGAGTTATCATGGGCATCCGTGAACACCAACAAAGCGTGGGTTGAACCGATTGCATGACAATCCCACTCTGCACAGGAAGGCAAATTCAGGGGATCGGAGCCAAGCATATTTATTGCCTGTACTGAAAGAACAGGACAGGAGCTGCCTGCTAAAACAGACAGTGATGAAACTCCCCACCCCACCAGCAGAGAATGGAACCAGATTACAGGTGCCCATTTATCTTAATAACAAATTGTCACTGTCTGCTGGGTGTGAGGGAAAGACCAGCCTGCTCTGCACAGACAAGAACTCGGCATGCATTTTGACAGTTCCTTGGAAAACGCATAGGCCTTTCCCATTATCCCAGCACCGGCTTCCGCTGGCAAGAGTCCTGCACGCAGTCAAAATAATAATGGCAAGAAAAAAAAGAAACATGGGAAGAAATCTATTTGTATTGGAGGGAGCTTCACCTGTAACCGTACATTTGCCCCTGGATTGAACATGGGGAGCTCTGACTGCTGGGTGGCTGATGTTTGTTTTCGTTTGGTAATAGAAGCCCCCGGAGCATGCCACACATATATGTAAGCTAGGACCATAACTCGTCTCTAAGGCTTGCTTCCTGAAGAAAGGAAAAGCACATTAATCACATTTCTGGTGAGAGAAACTTGAATGGCGGGAACTGAAAATACCACCGTTTGTTTTCATAACGCCGAATCTGCATTCAGCTCACTTCTGCAAGACTGATCAACAGAATTCGAGGAGGACGGCAAGCAAAGGGAAGTGCATCCATTTTTAAGTAGATTATCCAGTCAGGGTTGGCACAAGGTATCTGTCTGGCATGATCACCCAGGAAAGGTATATACGCCAGTACAGTACCAGAAAGTCACCGGAGGTGGGTTCCAGAAGGCTACGTGACTGTTCTTAAAAGCCCCGGCAGACCACCGGGAGCAGATTCCGCTATGGGTAGTTGTGGAATGCGACTAGCTGGGGAAAAAAGGCAGTGTGTCCTGGACCTAGAGTGAAGCTCCCAGGCCAAGTGCTGCAGAACCCAGGACACATGTTTATAATCTGCAGGCAGCCGCAGCCAAGAATATGCATTAGCTAATCTAGGCTCATTTAAGTCAGGGATTATTATAATATTAAATACACGTTAAATAACAGCAGTTAGTGCTGAAATCGAGCATTCCATAAAAAACGGTGCTGCTTTCCCCTCAAAGTCTGTAGTTTGACAAAGGAAATGTACCTAGTCATTTACAATGGTAATAATCAGCAAGCATCTTGGAGCCACATTGGAAAAAAAGACGAAAAAAAAAACAACAATGAAATCTCAAAGTGTTTCCAGTGTTTGACATGCTCTATTATAGCTAAAATTACAAATAATTGTTTTAGCTTTCAGGGTGTCACCTGAAAATTACACCAACAGAGAGAAAACATTTATGTAAATGTCCTTAAAGTAATAATCTGGATGACTTCCTACTCATTACAGACATTTCAAATATATCCTAAAGGCAGTATGAACAAGTAATTTGTAACGTGTGGACAATTTAATTGTCAGACTGAAATGGCCTTGGGTGTATTTACTTTTTCTCTGAATTACTAGAAGCTTGAACTTTTCTCTAACAGCCACGAGCTGAGCGTATCTCACATGTGAAGGATGCTTGGTTTGCCTGGCTCGCAAAATGCTCAGCTCCTTTTGTGCGCTTGAGATAAACCCTTCCGTAACTTCTCGGGGAACACTTACTCATCCTAAACTTCCACAAATTGCAAGCTGTTTATTAATATATATCACTCCAGTCCTGCTGTCTATTAAGTGAGCATGGTGTCATATAAACCAAACAGATTATGATTATATAAAATGTATGTACAAAGTTGTGATGTTTATTAATTTCCTTGTTACTTTTCTTCTGGCAGATTTTTTTAGTCAAGTTCAACTGGTAAGTATACAAAGTAGTACTGTGAGTATTGTGTGTACTGAGTAGGCAAAGCACAAGCTGGAGATAGAGCGTTCGAAGAGATGATGTACTTTCATTAATGCCACTCAGCAATGGGAAACACCCATTTATATATATATCATCGAGATGTTAAAGAAAATGAAGAACAAAATTAAAATAGTAAAATCAATTACATGTATTGTCAAAGCTTAACACTTCAAACACTAATGACAACAAAAACTCCAACACTAGAACCCTAACTCTACCTCAAACCTTAACAATAATTTTATCACCAAAATTAACATATACCCTAATCCTAAAGCCAACTCCAATAGTAATAGTAATAATAACCCTCACATTAGCAAACTTAACGCTAACCCTAACACCAATCCTAATGTCAATCTAACTCTAATCTTATCAACAACCCTAATGAACATCCTAAACCTAAACCTAGCTCTAATACTAATGGCAACGCTAACCCTAACCTTAGCTACACCCTCATGTCAAACTTAACCCTAACCCTACCACCAACCCTAATGTCAACCCTAACCCTACCTTCAACCCTAACCATAAGTCCAGACCTAAATGTAGTTCTTGTGCTTCTCTGATCCCTCAGTGGTGCAAGCAGTTTGCGTGGGCCTTCTCATGGAACACGGGCAAAAGCCACGAAGCTGGCAGCCAGACCCTTGCTTTGATTTCCCCCCGTCTGTAGCCTCTGATTATTGTACACAGATGGCCAAAAGCGCACCCCCCCCCCCCCCCCCCCCGCCCCGCCCCCCACCCAGCCCCCCTTTCGTGGCTGAGTCCACCCAGGCTCGGGGTCCTGTGCGCCCCCCCCCCCCCG
>JAODKM010000025.1:22771811-22786237 GCA_026780845.1 Petrocephalus sullivani
GCTCTGGAGTTATCTATATACAGTATATACGCTGTAATGCAAGGTGAGCTCTGGAGTTATCTATATACAGTATATACACTGTAATGCAAGGTGAGCTCTGGAGTTATCTATATACAGTATATATGCTGTAATGCAAGGTGTGCTCTGGAGTTATCTATATACAGTATATACACTGTAATGCAAGGTGAGCTCTGGAGTTATCTATATACAGTATATACACTGTAATGCAAGGTGTGCTCTGGAGTTATCTATATACAGTATATACACTGTAATGCAAGGTGTGCTCTGGAGTTATCTATATACAGTATATATGCTGTAATGCAAGGTGTGCTCTGGAGTTATCTATATACAGTATATACACTGTAATGCAAGGTGAGCATGTCTCTGTGAATAAGTTAACAGAGGCTGAGAAACTTCGTACAACGTTCAGCACTTTTTTTCCACAAAGAGACAGGAAACAGGAAACCGACATTTTGATCCATGCAGGTGGTGACAGAGTGCTGCTTAAAGAAACCCAAAAAACCAGTTTGGCCTCGTTTTCATCTGCATCTCTTTTGGCTTAAGCCTTAGCTATTTAGTCGCGTGCTTCGTCAGACTACACCGTGTACAATTGTCGTAATTAAATTCTCTGAACGCACCTCTAGTGTGACGGCATCGGCAGATCTGGAAAACAGTTAAATCCCAACGGGCGGCCCTCATCTGAAGGCCCTCTAATGGAGGCGAAACAATACGGATTGACAAAGGGTGCCAAGCCGATCTGCGATACCTCCCATTGATCTCTCTCTGCCCAACGCCCCTGAAAAGTCCACCACTTGCCTGTCGCCCAGAGATAAGATCTTTAATGAATAGCTGCACGCCACAGGAGTGTCGGACGATAGCGATCATGCCGGAGAGGGCAGGGTTCAAGTCTTAAAAACAATCAGAGAATTCCATCATAACTGTCTGGCCATCTTCCATAATGCCACACACTGCTCTCCCTCTCTCGTAATAGTGCTACACCGAAGTAAAAGCTGGCAGCGCCCAGAACCCCCGGCCGCCCGGCATGCGGAGCGTTCCCCGCGTGCTCGTTTCAGCGGCGCATTGTTGCTGTGTTCCGATCTCAGGTGGCGATAGCAGCATGCGGCCGGCCCCCGCCCCCGCAGGGCCGGCTCCTGGCACTTACATGCAGCCCTTTTGCAGCGGTGTTTTTGAGTGGCATAAATTGGTCCATTTCCCCCTCCGGGGAGGACTTATCATCTGCGACTGCATATAATTAGCAAAGCACTACACTGATACTGTAAATTAGCGTAATAGCTGCCAAGAAGCAGTTAAACCAATTAATGTTTGCTGGGCAGATAACTGGTGGAAGAATAAAAAAATGCTTATTCAAAATAGGCAAGCAGGGACACAATGTTTCACCTTCATAAACCTTTTAGTTATTCATCCATCCTTCAATCCAGCATTTTACCCATTTTACCCATACATCCATCTTCCAAGCACTCACTTTGGTCAGGGTTGTAAAGCTTTCAATTATATCATGTTCAAACATGTTATACACATGATATACAAATGAGAAATATATTGTTAAACATACACATTTACATATATACATATATATATGAAAAACAATATTTTCTATCTATCTATCCCTCTATCTATCCATCCATCCTTGTTATCCACACAGCCAAGGATGAGTACAGGCAGACTTGTGTGTTGATTGATGATTTTTTGATGTATTATTTGGTGACATGTACATGTGACACACGTGACACACGTGACAGGCGATTTCTTTCTCTGCTGTTCTTTCGCATGTTGCCAGCTGAGGTCGCGCCAAATAAGCACGTACAGGGCATCGTTCATTTAATCGCGATTTCGGCTGTCGTAATCCCACACGCTCTTTAACGATTCCTTACTGTCAGCCTATACGCCCAAAAACACAAATGTAAAACATCCCGACTTCCCTCACTCTTCTGTAGCCAGCCGTATCCAACGTGAGATCGTCGCAGAAGTGCAAGACAACAGGCAGAAATATCTCAAACATCAATTCCGATAATTCATTTTTAGTATAACGATGCCCCAACATGACTGTAGGGTCTGCTCCAATCTACCTTAAGCCCTTGGGGCACCGTTTCTGCGATAGGGCAAACAAGGCCCGTCGTCAGATGGATGAGGTATTAAGTTTTCACATGTTCAGGACAGCTTCTTTCCCTTAGGCATGGGGTTTGATGTGAAATGACAGCTCTACAGTATTGCTAACTGTTTTCAATTTACAGTGTGTGTCAATACAGATGTGCTGTCATGTTAAATATTGAAAGTACACATAATTTATCTTGCTGAAGCTAGTGTGAACCCGGCCCTTTTATTCCACTATGCGAAATTGAATTGCTTTTTAGACAGTCCGACCACCAGTGACCTAAAGTTAGGTTTCTTCATCATATGTCACAGTGCTGGGAATCAAAACTCACTCAGTCCTCAAGTACACTAACAAAAAACTTGAGTTAAATCTCCAAAACTCAGAAAGTCCACAGATGTTTTCTCAAAAACTTATACCATAAACTGAGTTTTTTTTTTAATTAGCTATTAAATTCAATTAAAGTGTTGGAAGTGTGGAAACTGATTTCCACTATGATTATTGAATAAAATCTGGGTGAGTAAATTGGGAGGGTCACCTGTTACATTGGTAGGTACCACTGTGGTCTCATGCCCCCAGGATAGTGGCATTGAATCCTGCCCTTCGTCTATGTGGGCGGGGGTACCAGGCTTTCCCCAAATTTGTGCGCGTTATCTACTTCCTGTGGTCCAGAATGGTGTTTCTAAATTGCCCTTTGTGTGTGTGTGGGTGTGCGTGTGTGTGTGGGTGTGTGTGTGTGCGCGCGTGTGTGTGTGTGTGTGTGTGCGTGCGCGCGTGTGTGGGTGTGTGTGTGTGGGCGGGTGTGTGTGCGCGCGCGCGTGTGTGTGTGTGTGTGTGTGTGTGCGCACCCTCAGATGGACTGACATTCCCTTCACGGCGCCTCTGTCCCACTCTTCGTGAGATTTCATATGCAGAGACTCACTTAAAGAGCATTAAAAGCACGAGCTACCTAAAGAAAACAAACATCTCACTCACGTAGGTATTATGAGCCTCAACTGAAGACGTTGATCCGTTTGAAGAGCAGAACGTGCAAACGTGGCATGTGCCGCCCGAGCGGGACACCTTAGCCCACCTCCGGGTCACATCCCACATCAGCCGTGAAAGCAGATACCCAGGACGGGCGGCCGGCACAAAGGCCAGCCCCGACACATCTAATCCCATAACCAAACACGGCTGAAAGCAAGTGATTCTTACAAACACCAGGAAAGAAAAGGTAGAGACGGCCAGCAAAGTAGATTCACCTCGATCAAATGCTGCAATAAAATAAAATAACAAAATTAAACCAGAGAATCATGCAATTAGGGGAGTGTAAGCAAAAATCCAAGGAATGTTATTTCATTGGACACATATATAGTCATAAAAAGCTGGGGTGTAGATGTCAGAATAAAATATACAGACCATCCCCAAGTTACATCTGAGTTCTGTTTTAATAGACAGGTTATATGTAGATGTTGGACATATGTTAGAAAAGGATAAATGCACTGATTTTAGTCTGGGAATGAGGCTGGGAGATGAGTGTGAGGCTGGGATGGTCACGCTGCCGTAGAGAACAGCACTGTCCCATGGAAATTACCACACAGAGAGCCGCACACACCAGATAGCATAGCACTGTGCGGCGTACAGCCATCCCAGCTTTACTTTTCCATACATTTTCTTAATTTCTTTTTAACTTCGGTTATAAGTGTGAGTCATTTTAAGTCGCATTGGCTGTAAGTCGGGGACAGTCTGGATGTGAGCCAGACGGTGAGAATGATCCAGACAAAATGCAAGTAAATACAGAGGAGGAAATGGATGGGAAATTGAGAGCAAATCAGAGGCCATTTTAGCAATAAGAAAAGTGAGTCTTTTAAGGGACTGTGAAAGGGCATATTTGTTAGAAAGAATGAACCCATCTGAAAACCTTTGTTTTCTGTTTTTTAAGGAGCTGTTCAGCTCCATATTTACTTCTCAGGCAAGAATGCTCACAGGACCCCCCCCCCCCAAAAAAAATGAGGACAGAGACTCAAATCCAGGCTAGTGAAGCAAATCCTTAAAATAGGCCTTTATGCTGTGTTCCCTGTAGAGCATACTGTAATTCAAATTTAATAACATCTTTTACATGATAGTCAGTCATTTCAGTGAATCAACAAACAAGGAGATTTCTGTCCCTTTCTCATATTCATTTCGGTGTTTTACATGTGACGCTTAGGCTAAAAAAAAAAAAAACAGCGGTGATGTAATGTTGCTTTCGATCTCATAATTTTTAAACGCATTCATGCGCGCCGCAAATGGTGCATTGCTGACATACGCCTCTGAGCCCCAAGACGACGTGCATTTTTGAGATGCCCGTTTTTGCTGATGCGGAGGGACGTGCCTTTTCCCAAAAGCTAAACAAATGGGAATTTGGCCGTCCTGGCGGACTGATAAACCACGAGATCTGTCGGAATAAGGGCCCATTGAAAGTGTGCAATGGAGGAAGACGGGCAAGCGAAGGAGACCCTCTGCCTGGGTGGTAAAGTGGGAAGCCTCCATGCGACAGCGTGTCGAAGTGGGGGGGGGGGGGACTTCCACAGCTTCAGACAGAAGGCCATCTTTTGCTTACTGTATGTAAAGCTAAAATGACTGACCATTTCCGGGCTTTTAGCTCATTTGCCTAGACACCTACTCTAAAGAGCACTGCAAGTTTGCTTTTACTCTTCCGGAAAGTTTTTCATTTCTTTTTCATTTCTTCATAACTTGCATGTCACTCGACCGTTTGCATGGGTGTACTTTTCACTGATTTCCTAGCGTTGAAATCTGTGGAATATGTGCAGGAAATCCACTGTTAAACCATCAAACGGCGGGATTTGCTTACTAACAGCGTCCCTGCAGCCAGGCTGGTAACGTTGGCATCTCAGGGTTTCAAGGCTGTGCAGTGGTGGCCATAAACACTCCCTGCTTTGGAGTGCAGCCAGAAACCTTTTCCAGTGTGGGTCCAGAAACAACAAACACACCCTTGGGGTTATGGGTCAACTTTACCCCAGGCTCTGTCTATATTTAGGTCACTTCCTCCCAAAATCCAATAACGTGCTGTAATTCAAACCGGTGCGAGCTGGATGCTGTACTATCAACCAATCAGAGTTGCCCTTGATATTTTTTTTCTTGCAGTGACATATTGGCCTTAAAGTAGGATGGCAGTGAGCAGCTGATGCTGGAACACCCTGCGCTCCTTTGCCCACCTGCCAGAACCTTCTCTCACAGAGCGGTGGAGGAGGGGGAGTATGAAATCCACCGGCCTCCTCCAGACTGATCTCAGCATCTGTCTCTGGAGACACAATGGTCAGTATATTCCTCAGTTCATCTTCTATAGCTGCTGCCCAGAAGAAAACTACAAGACAGTAAAATATCACAAACCCTCCACTTACATTTTATAGCTAAGAATTAACTGGGATTTTACTTTATCACCGATTTGATGGTGACAACACGTTCCTTTATTGCGACTAAACAATTGCAATCAATCAGCATGTCAAAGAAACCCATGTTTATGTCTGCAGCATGTGTGCAATCCTCCCTCACTAGAGCTGGGTGTAAAGTGCATTTTTCGATTCACTGATCACTACATTATTCCTGGCATGAGTGTCAGCCGACAGAGCGGACAATCTTATTCAGATGTGTTTGTGTGTTTTTGGAACCACAGGGACAAAAATTATGAATATGAGATATATAATCTCATTCACACTCTAAAAATTCATTTTTTTGGCTATGATTTTTCCCCTAAATCTAGTGTTGAGTGCTTTTTCCAATTTCGTTTAATCAATCTCAGCTGACTTCACTCACAGCCTGTAACTGAGTCAGAGAGCTTCAAATCTGCTGGTGTAATACAAGGGCTGTTTTCCATAAAATACAAATATCTCACAAGAATCCGGATAAGGCCTGACTCTGAATTGATGAGCAACATTTCCTCATTTCAGCTGTTGGGTTCCATGTTTCTCCGGTGACAGCTAAACCCTTAAAGAAATGACTCTCCTTTTATCATCAACAAAAGACCAAGAGGGGAAAAAAACGAACTGGCATATTGTTAAGTTTTCATAAAGGAGACGTTTTTTCTATTACCAGGGTGAAGTTATGGAGACAAAAAACACTGTTTAATGCCCAGCACTTGCTGGGTTCTTCGAGATGCGAGGTAATAGGGCACCTCAGTTAAATTCAGTTCAGTTTTATCTGCATGGCACATTTCACGAGATTACATTGTGCCAATGTTCTTCACATCATGTCTACCCAATGCCCCCAGTGAGCAAGCCAGAGGTGACAGCGACGAGGAAAACTCCCTAGAAGGAAGAAACCTTGGGAGGAACCAGTGACATAGGGGGACCCCATTCTCCAGGGGGCCGGGAGGGCAAGACAAATGAGCAAGATGGCAAAACCCCCATCCTGCAGGCTGACATTGAGTGGAGGGTAAGATGGTCTCAAGCTAACATACAGTGATGTGATGAATTTCAAGACATCGCTTTTCCAGCACTGACGAGGTTCTGGACTTGGGAACCGCAAGTCCATCAACATGAACCCCCAGACAAATTCAAAACTTGTGTAGATCTGGTTCTCCTGATGATCATCAGAAAGCCAAACCAGCAAGGCATCTCCTTCTACTTTATCCTAAAGGTGGAAGAGTCCCTGCAAATCAAAAATGGGACACAGAACCAATGGAGAAGAAATGTGTTCATCAAATTAACAAAAGTAACTAGTATAATGTTTAGGAATACAGCTAATATTTTCTTTTTGTTTTAACACATTCAAAATATTCTTCTACTGGCCCATATTTGGCTAAAAGTAGCCCAAAATGTTTAGCAGGTAGAAGAAAAGACATCCTCGCTGCAAAGTAAATGGACCTGGGGCCCTACTTGTGATTCTGACATATAGGTCAGGAGTTCCCATAGCTACACGTGAGGCTGTAAAAGAATAACATCCCCACTGCCTGCCCCCCAAGTCCTGTGTGCACTGTTTAAAAAATATGCAGTAGAATCGCTTTATTTCTGCTGCTAGGCTAACCTTTCATTTACACGAGGCGTAAGAAGCTTCCAGTGTCTCCTGCTCGTCAGCATTTCCAATCATGCATGATTAAAGAAGGAATTCAGTCCCCCGGGATCCCGCAATAAACAACCCCCATGAGCAAAAGTATAGTGTCCAGCTGTGCTACTTACATATGCTTCTGCAGGGCCGTGCGGCAGGAGGACTCTCCATATGACTCCATATGACTCAGAGTTTAGGTCGCAGCCGGAGCGTGAATGTGTACGTTGGACTTCACATCACATTTCTGCAGACCACACAGGTTAGCGCAGAATCCCTTGAAACCCTCTGCTGCCCTCTATCTTGGCATAAAACACTCCTCGAAGGACATGGCACCAGGCCTGCTAAGAGGGAAAGCTTTAAACATGTGGTGTGGCTCTCCGAATTTCCAAGGAAAGAAAAAATATGACTTCTGTATACTGTACAAGGTATCTGTAAGTGTGTTAAACATGGAGTTTAAGCTTGAAAATCCACTAGTTTTAGTTTTAAAAGGGACACGCGTTTCCTGATGGTGCAGTTCTCACCCACGTTAGTGGCCGCTTATTTGTAGGAGGAAAATCAGCAGTGTGTGAAGGTACCTCGGCAGTGATCCCCGTTGAGAAACGCCACAGATCCCTGGGATTGCCATGCAGTACGTGTACAAATAGATGGAGCAAAAGATGATTTCATTACCTACAAAGCAGACATCTGAGTTGGGTATCTGTGGTCGGGGGGGATTAGGGGAGAGCTGAAGGCAGTGGTTTGGTGGTGGGGGGGTGGATAGTCTCGCCCGATGCACCGCGACCTCCATGTTATAAATGAGTTTGTCGTACCACCATGGTCGACCATAAATGACCTCACCAGACGCACTGGCGTAGTAAAACTTAAACCAATAAGGATGGGGGGGGGGGGGCAGGATGCACTCGATGACAGCATAAATCTTGAAGGACGCCATCGGGGGGGCGGCACTGGAGCAGACCGGTATAGTAGCGATTAGCGCCACAACGTCGGTGGTACCAGACCAGGGCTTCCATATGTACGTACACTTTCGTGGGCCCTCTAACCCAGAACAGATGTCCACAGTAAATGTTCTTGACCCATGGCGCAGTGTTCAGCATGTGTCCGAAGACAACCCTCCTCACCCCACCTCAAAAAAAAAACATGTTCATTTATTTATTTAAATTTTTCCTGCACAGCATGCCAACAGGGGGGAAAAGCGGGCGGGCCAGCACCTGACCAAACTGTGAGGTTTATAATGAGGATGTCCAAAGCATCATCTGTGTGACCCTGCAACTCGGGCCTTTAGGAAAACAACAATATTTTATAGCCTAATTGGTTGTAGGTACTCAGCAGATATGCGCAGTGGAATCAGGAGAATTATGATGCAGTCTAATCACTTTATTTCTTGTGCTCGGCTAACTCTTCATCTACACGTGGCGTTGCGGTCCCCGGGGAGCAGCATGCGAACTGTTACAATTTGCCTCCTATTACGAGGTCTGGGCACCAAGTTATGACCTATCACCATGTTGTAATAATCTTTTCACAAACATCTGTTGGAAGGGATTTACACGTGGTCTCGTGACTTACTGCCGTACCTCCTCAGGCGCTGTCTGCTCTAGAAGTTTGACCTAGCTGACAGAACGAGACACCTCATCCTGTAGAAATCTAGGATGAACAGGGAACAAGGAATCTAGCCGGGGGGGTGGGGGGAGAATGTCACAGTCTCTAGCTGATCTTCATTGTTGACTCAGGTATTACCTGACATACTTTTGACAGTGTGCAGTAGAGCACCACAAATCCACCAGCAAACATTACTAGTTACCGGCGATGCAAATTTCAGCTTGGAGGATCTCCCTCGAATTAAGGTGACAAGGTAAGCACAAGGCCACAAGGTACAGAGGGCAGAGGAAACGTCAACTGCTATCAACGCAGCATTCAACCATGAGCATTAGCATCATGGTAATTTTTATCGTTACAGCCATCGTAAATGCCCGATTTATATATATAAAGAAAACAAGCAAACAAAAATTACCACTCAAGGTACAGCAATTCCCTGATCTCTAAGGGTGGTCCCCTCAGATCAGCCTGACTTGAAGAGGCAAATACTTAGTCTCATGCTATTAGACAATATCAAGGGCAGACAAGTATGCTAATCTAGTCAATATGCTAAATGTTTATTTTTTTGGGAGGTTCAAACTACGTAAACTAATATTTACAGAGGAACTGCAGCCAAATGTTTCCCAGAGAGCTGAGAGTGAGCACATTTACCGCCTTTTAAAGAACATTAAGCCTGTCTTTTCCATTGACAGTGCCCCTTACCCGTAAAGCACACTCAATGGCAGCAAGGAAAACTAGAAATAACATAATAACAGGAAACAGCACGTGGTCACTGAAAAAAGGCAGCTTTGTTGTCTACAAACAGCGCCGCACAGCCTGTGTCGATCGTGAAATGAGGATCTTATATAACAAGCTGAGATGTTACTGTGTGGCCTGCATAGCTATTGTTCTGCAATTAGCTAACGCTCTAATTCAAAGCGACACATTGGGAAGTTCAGGTTAAGTGCTTTGCTCTAGGGTATTAGGGCAGGGCCCCTCTGGGGACGTGAGGGAGAAATTCACGGGTTATAGATTCATGTGTTTAACTATGCTACCCGGTTTTATTACAACTCAAATACAATGACAAAATCCTGCGCAAATTTTTTTATGCATCACTTTTGGGAAATTATGAAATATTTGGGCTCTACTGTGGAGGCACAATCAATACTTTTGTTTTATCATTTGTTCTCATCTTCACAACTGAGGAGATGTGAGCGCGAAAGCTTAAATTTAACGGTAAATAGTTTGTCGCGGAAACACTGGAGGGGTATTGATCGTGCCGTTTTTTTAGCCACAGCCAAGGGTTCTGCGCCACGTTCATTTTTGTCTGTAGAATTCTGTAAATAAAAGATACACGTTTAACAGGCCCCCAGCTGACCGCGACTACCGATGTCTGGCTGTATTTATGTACACATAAACCGGTGGCAGGAGCTTCCTAGGAGCAGAGGCCTCACAGAAGATACTTTGGTGGTCCTGCTCTAGCCACTCTTACAGGGCCGTTATTTTTCCTCCCGTTGACCCCCGGGTCTCCTGCACAAAGATGGCCGCTCTCAAAGAGACACAGCTGCTTCCGATTACATAACAGGAAACAGCTGTCAGCTGTCCATCCATTTTTTCTTCTGAGTGGCTTCACAGGCTTAATCCCAGTTTCAGGTGTAGAGCGCAATGGTTGTTTCCAAGACCCCCGAAAGTGGCTGAAACCTGACAGGACGAGGAAAGCTTGACTTCAAAGAGGGCGGTATGTGCAAATGAGTTTATTTGTGTATCGATGTATTTTCCCTTTTATATGATGCCTTATAGAGTGTTAGCAATAACTTGATCTATATGTGATCGAAATGTATAGCTAAAAAAAAACTGAAAGAGGAAATATTCTGCTTTATGCAACGCTCCAGTCGGGGGAGCCGTGTTAAATTGAATGCCATGTGAGGTCAGTTCTAATGTTCGGCATCCTTTTCATATTGTTATAGGTTTTAAAAGAAAACGGATGCCTTGGATTTTTGGTCGATAGTGATTTTGACAGTTGTACTAAATAATTCTGTATAGTTTTTGTTTCATTACCTTAACTTCTGCTCACTTTCAGTGCAAGAAATCTGTAAAACATTATGGAATTATGATGATAAGGATTGCACTGCGTGCTGATTGGTCAGTCTCCTATAATCATGGGCGTGACACTAATGTCAACGTGACACAGCTGGATGAGTCTTTCAATCAAGCAAACGAACCAGTCAGAGCGCAAGAAGAACTTAACTATTTAGCCAATCACAGGAGCCTTTCAGGTTTAAAATAGTTTGTATAACCTGAAGTAGCTTAAAGTGTCCTCCCTGACATGGTCATCCTCCATATTTGGCTAGCATTCAGCTGGCTGTAGTACCCTGCGTTGTCCAGTAGGTGGTCACTACATTACTTCGGCTCTTTCACATCATTTCCCATGATGCCCAGCGTTATACGCTCCTTAAAAAGAATGCTGCACTTCTGTATCGCTTCTGCTTAGGACCGCTGATATTCGGACAATGCGGCACCTCATTTGTGTGACCTGTTGCTGTGACAGGCCGTATAAATCACACCTCTTAAATAGATCATGCTGCCCCTAGCACGGTAATAATTCGTTCCGTCGGCCGCATGGCGACGTGTTTTCCTGACAGTGATGTCACGTTACGTGTCATGCAGGATTCCTAATGAGAGTTCAAACTGAACACTGCGGTAACCGGACGCTGTACTGTACACCGTAAAGACTGTCCACCCCTGCCCTCAAACTGCTTCTTTACCTGATCAAAAGATCCACAACGGTAATAAAAATTCCTCCCCTACAGTAAAATTTATAGTGGTGCTCATTAGTCGAAATATAACAGATTGATGCGAGCACAATTAACGACGGCCCATAGTTTTATTAATTAGCTAGAACTTACTTAAGCATGTCCGCCTCTTTCTTTGCAGAGAGCTCGGGCTCCACATAGACGCCGTTAATGGTCACCTAAGTTGGAAAAGGTGTTCGGGCAGACAGAGCATTGTGAAACTGACCCTTAAAGCTTTATGGTGGTGTTTGGGCTGCTCCTCAGTTTCTAAGAACTTTTAGAAGCCCCTTTAAAAGAGTGAAAATGGGTTGATACGCAACCCTGGCTCAGTCGCCATTAACCCCTTTTGATGTTTTTAAAAAAATGCGACATAGGAACTTCTCAGCTAACTTGTGGTGCGTCCTTAACCATACAGATCATACCCTCCACCCAAAATGGGATTTAAGATGGGAAATGTAGTTCTGTTCCACCGCGGACAAGAAATGTCGGCCGATTACTCCATGTGTATTTGCACTGTATTTCTCTGTTTTTTATTTTTACGTGGAGTGTCATGAAGTACCATATTTCATTACTTCATAACTTGGGAATAGCTTCAGCTAGCATGAAGGTTAAAAAAATGAGAACAATAAATATCACATAAACTTTAAACAAAATGGCTTCCTCTTCCAGCTGCTGTTTACATCAATGAGCGATACTTTGATATCTGAGACATAGTATTTCGCTTTCATTCACGCGCATGGATGTGCATTGGGTGTGTGTGAGTGTGTACTTGTTATCTCCTCCAGAATACTATACTTACAGGGAGTTATGGAACACATATGGTGTCATAGAATTGCCAAGTATAGCTTCAGGAAAAAAAAATGTTTAGATACATTGTGCTAACAAAAAAAACTAATTCCCGATTCCCAGCAGTCAAACAGGAGTGCTATTTGTTCCTGTTTAAACTCAAAAGAAACAATTTTCAACGTATACAGTGCAACTTCAAAAGGATCTTATCCTACCAGGGCATCGCACATGAATAATTCCACATGAAATAACAGTTTAACAGTCACTGTAATTAGGGAAACCATTTTCTCATTTGTACTGTGCAAATAAATCAATTCGCCTTCAAAAGGCAGCAGCATGGCCTCCTGTTTGAGTCCCATTATTAGCGTGGAAAACCAGTGTCTTGTCCCATTTCATGAAATCGAAACTGGACTCTTTGGTGGAAATTTTTGTCCTTTGGCACCATGTCACGCTGTAAAGTTAGAAAAACAGTGTATAGAAGAAAATGTGTTTATTAACATGATGCCAGTCATCCACAAAACTATTTCCAGATATTTTTTTACCTCAGAATATCCTTTGAACTCTTTTTTGAACATTCCTGGTTAATGTAGTAAATTTTGCTCTAAATTCACACTGTTAACGAAGAAACAATCATTATATGCTGTATTATATAAATCACATCATGGCATAAAACCTACATCAGAATTTTCAGCTTTCAGAGGAACTGAAATACCCTGAAAGTGCGCACACATTTTTACAGACAACTCAGAACAGCCGTCTGTCATTTACAATTTGCATGGTGTAAAGTTTTACTGATACGTTCTAACAGGTCTAACTCGCATCCAGTAAGAAGACAGTAAGACCCCGCATCACCTGACCTGACCTAGCCGCATGATGGTGGGCAGGGTCTCCCCGCCAGCTTGAGTGTGAGGGTGTGGTTTCAGTACACGCTAATGCTAATGATACTTTGCTGAATTTACATGCCAGTCAAGGGCTGGGTTTACATGAGTATAGTGACCCCACATGACATTCCACCAGAACCTATTTCTTTAAGTTTGTTCAAGGTTCATTACACCATTATAAGAACAGTGGTGTTACGCATGTCATTCAGAGCGAAAATTAAAGAAAATGCATCCCTTAAAATTCTTAAGAGAGTTACACGTTCATTCTTGTAAGACAGAGGAATGTGTCTCTAAAATCTGATAATAAACTGACCTTAAGACCGTAAGCAGCTATTTATATTCAGTGCATATTCATGAGTAAGGTAAAATCACAAAAGGAATTGCAAGTGAATGCAACGTAATGGATTATTTATTAGGTATTATTTTAAAAGCATTAAAGAATTATTCTTCTAGCATTAAAACAACACAGTTTTAAGCATTTGCAGCTGGCCAGCTGTTAATGTAGTCAGCGGAGAATGTGAAAACCATGATATAGTTCATTGCAATTAGGGATGTTCTTTGTGTCACAGATTAGCTCGGTCGAAAGAAGCAATATTCACCAGCAAGTTTGATACCGCTACTGCTCGGGGTTGTAAAGGTAGTTTATGATTCATGTCACATCTGTTGTGTCGCGTTTCCAGTTGCTGTTAACTGGGATAGACCACCCACACGTGTAGCGGTGAAAGCCGGCCCGGGCATGATAATTAAACCGTTTCCCTCCAAAAGTCGCCCTGTCGAACCTGTCCCCTAGTTCACCAACTTAACAAGAAACCGGGCTGGACCGGGTCCAGGAAACTCAGGCCTAAACAGCGAAATACCGGTTGTTAAAGCTCCAGTCTGGCCCGGACTGAACAGATAAGCGACTTCAGGTCTGGGTCGGTCTCGTTTATCCCTTCATCTCTCAGATGTTTGTACGCACGCTTGTGTGTCTGTGCGTGTGTGTGTGTGCGTGTGTGTGCGAGATGGAGAGACAGACCGTAAGATGTAATTTGTTTCTATGCAAAAATCCTTATGAAAAGTGACATTTTTGACAATAGTACATCCAGGGGGTGATTGACTCTAGAGCACAAAAGAGGAAACGTGCGTTATGGAGAAATTTAAATGTAGCCGCCACCCACCCCCACCCCCACAATGGTTCTGGGGGCCTTTTTGCTTGCCCCAAGCTGCCGTCTTTTAACTGTCCCGGTGGTTCCCATAGACCCCCCCCCCCCCCCCCCCCCC
>JAODKM010000025.1:22794161-22808772 GCA_026780845.1 Petrocephalus sullivani
GGGGAGAAAGGAGCGGTGGGGAAGGGGAGAGAGGGAAGGGGGAGGAGGGGTGGAGCGCGGGGGGGGGGGGGAGGGGGAAGGGAGGGTGAGTAGCGGGTGCATGGGAGGGGTGTCTGTGGGCCAGTTACCATGGCCTAGTAGATTCAACCAAAAGGATCAGCGGTTAGACAGCATCAGTCACAGGAAGTGATCTCCTACCACTGAGTAGCGATGCCTAGTGTAAAGCACCATGGAGTAGACAAAAAAATTTATCTAGTCTAGGTATTGTGAAGTAAAAAGGTCAAATAAATTTGGATATCCAACCCCACGAGCGTCTATCCGCATAGTTATCCAAAATCACCTAGTGAAGATCTGAAGTATTCCCTATATATATATTTATATATACCAGATCTGTGATATGTATAACATCAGAGGTTTATAATGTAGGCTGCAAATTCAGGACAGCACAATTTGTTGCTCTCCGAGGGGAAGTTTAATGTCAGATGCGATACAGCGACAGCTGTACGTATGTTATTCTGAAGAATAAGATTAAGAATACTCTGGATCTGAGTACCTTTCATCAGAAAGGCGCAGAGGCACTGAGGGATTTACTGCAGCTACTGTGTGGAGATGCCTTCACACTCATTTTCACCATGTTTACACGAGCTGGCTGGCCGCTTGCGCGGGGCCCCTGCATGCCAGCACGTGGGCCACAGAGGCTTAATAACATAGTCCACTTAATTGTGTAATTGAGTTATTTAAAAGCGCTGTTTATTTTTTCTGTGGCCATATCAAAAGCTTTAAAAATTTCCATGGTTTAAGTTCACAGAACATTAAGTTTAAAGGACACTTGCAGATAGAAAAAAAGGCGGAAACAAAGTTTGTATATATCTGGAAGCCATGATATGAAGCTTAAAGAGTTTGCTAAATATGGATAAAAGTATGACGGTGAGTAAATGTTTTACTAATCGCTAACTGGTTACTGTTCTAAGCTTTGGAAATACCATTTGAACTGCTATTTTTATGCATAGAGAAAAGGCTATTTGACTAAAAAAGATTTCATAAGATGTAGAAGGGGGTTTTGAAGGGAGAAGATCTAGGATCTAGGGTGCGAAATCTGAGTGAAGACATAGCTTCTAAAGATAACGAACAAATTCACACGTTATTTCACATCTCTGCTTCAGGTGGCACGTCTTGGTTCTTCCTTATCCCCGTTCTCCATGCCTCCTTCCCACGTCTTCCACAACACAGATGATATCTCACGTCGAGAGCTCACCAACAAGCCCGACCCTTCTGGTCTCTAGGCAGACATTCTAAGGGTGAGGAAAACCGGCACGTAAAATGAAGCATATAAAATCACATCCATGCTTCTATTTAGTCCGCAGCAAACGAAAGGTGAACAGCACATTCCACGGTTTGGAAGGCGTCCAAAGCACGCTCAGAGGGTAATCCATAGCATGTTATGAACTTTGACAGAGGTGTGAAGGATGTACATCAAATTGCCCCAAAGGTAATCATGAATTACTTAACGACAACCAGACCGTGGCGGAGCACTTGTGGCAGGTGATTGTAAAGTCAGAAGATGACTGGGGAGCGAAAATTTAGGTTAAGTTACCTGAAATGAGAACGTGCTGTTACAAGTGCCTTTTATGTCCGTAGTTCAAACACCTTAGGCCTTGTTGCTCAGCGATAACCGTGAAACTTCATTTCGGTGATGTCACTAGGATCAGATTTTTTTTTTGTAGCATGGAGCTTGGGGGCACCAGTTCTGCATCCTGTGCAGACGCCATCATCACAGTGAGTGTTGCATCAATATAGTCAGGCCATGACCACTTGGAATAAATAGACTTTTTTTTTTTTTTGAAGTGGGCTTGTATTGCAGGGGATGGGGGAACGAGTAGCAACAGGTATCATCTCCATCAAGTGGCCATCTCAGGATTGCCTCCCAGTGAACTGTGCGCCAATAAAACGATGTCAGTCAGACACATGACAATTCAATGTTTGGACTTACCAAGAGCAGAAAGAACTGATATTATACCCAAGTTGACACTTTTAATCGATTGTGTTGATGCATTAGTAAAATGTGCAGTACATGGAGTTATCATTGTGCGAAATATTTCTCGACGACGTGCACCATCATTTGACATTTTCACCAGGTAAAGTGCAGGCCCTCCCCCATCTTACCACCACCCTCTCAGTCAATTGACACCCAACTTCCTGTGAAAAGGTTGGACTTCTTCTTCTGACAGTTCCCATCAAAACATTTGATTGCACAATATTTACCTGCTTTGTTCTGCCTTTTGCCTGTAATAGATTTTACATTTAGCCACGTCTTTGCTTCCTAATGAAAACAGAAGTGCTTCTGATCTTCAGGGGTCATTTATGAAATTTTATAGTAGAAATGATTGTCATATCTAAGACGCCATCTTCAAGTGGCACAAACTGTTGTCACTTTGTAAATCTGAGATTAATCTTTTGTTCATAGGAGTATAATTAAATCACTTAAATGTTTCATAATGATACAATATTTTTCTCTAAATCAACCCTCAAAATGAATCACATTAATTTTAGTCATTTCCGGGCTAAACAGCTGGACAGCCGTAACATATCCCAGGGGATACAGTAGCTGTACCATCAGCGTTTACGCCGGCGAATGAAGCGGCCGGATCAATTTCCATTCACCGAAACCTCACCGAATACTTAGACTTTTTGGTTTCACTCTCCCTCACCTCTTACATGCTAAAGAGATGCTGCAATACCAAAAATTAGGTGGCCATTCAGCTGGCCTTAAAAAAAAACAGCAGAGGCTCGCATGGAGAGTGCGATCTGGTACTCATTTGACGGTTCTGAGCGAGATACAACAGGAGCACCTGTTTCCCATTTCCCTCTCTCATGCCGCGTAGCGTCAGCTCGTTTTATTGGAAATCTTGTTCATATATTCCTGTTGAGTCTTTTTTTTTTCTGACCTTTACCGAGTCTCCAGAGACTCCCTGCTGGCACACAGAGGAAGTTATGGGTTGGTCGACAGTCTTGACTTCAGAGGCTCGTCGGACTAGATGTGACAGCAGAGGCAGTTTGAGCCGTTTTCACCTTTCTGTCTGCGGCGCCTCTGTTCGCTGTAACCCAGACCCCGTTTCACCTCACGTAAAATCAGCCGACAGTCACTGTCAAAGAGATCTGTTTAAATCGAATGTATTCCTAAATAAATCGCTTATTACAACCAACCCAATGTTTAACACGAAGCACTTACGACAAAGTTAATGTTTATTCATCGTCGTTAATGATATTTTAATGTAGAGTTTACAACTAAGGTTGTGGGGTTCTGTAAACATTGGTTTTAGTGTGATTTGCAAGGGCTGTGTTTGTCAATGGTTTGTGGTGTGTGTAGCTAGGGCAGGCTGAGGTTGAAATATAGGCCACAAATCTGACCAAAGTCTTCAACAGAGTACTGTCCACAGTGCTGTGTTCCTTGGGGGGGGGGTGTTGTGGGCTGGGGGATTTCAATGCACTTATCCCAAGGACAGTGTGGCACAGAGTATATTGAAGCTACCTCACATAATTCAGAAATGCATTCAGGGGATGCAGAAACTGCTCAGATTGACAGAACTTTAATGCATCATGACTGCACGTATGTGATGCCAATTGTCTTGATTTCCCTTTCCGGAACAGCCACACAAATATGGTGGCAACGTTTCCCTTGGCACTGTGCGACCCTGCCTCTGAGGAAATGCCTCTGAGGTAGAACAGAGATCACTGACTTACACGATGGGAATACCACAAAGTTTCTGTTCCTCATTCTGTCTTGTGGAAAGGGGGATGAAGTTTTTTGAAGAAGCACGGAGTGTTCCAGAATTGAAAAAAAGAAAGGGATGATCTGCAGTTGTCGTAAACAACATATCACAGCCTGAACAATTCCACATTTCTGCTCATTATTAAACTGTCTGGAGCCGCAAACCATTAAATTATCCGAAGCTTTGGATCTGAAATTTACAGCTGAATGTTTTTTTTTCCCTCTGCTGTTACGGTTCTAAAATGTTTAACATGTATTTTAATGGGGAAATACCTGAAGGGCCTCTAATGAATGCCATTGTGGCCCCCAGGTACTGAACTGAAAACAGACAACTTGGATAAATACAGCATGTCAGGTCTGACTGATGTTTCCAGTCCATTGATTCACTACAAAGAAAATATTTACATTGTACTTGAGCGAGAAAATATCTTCCCAGTTTTCATTGAAAACAAAAAGAGCTTAAGAGAAACAGCTATTCATTTAAATATACATACACATACAAATTAAAACATGGCCGGTCCGTCATAAATACTATGCAAGGTTACGGTTGGAAACGGCTCTCGTTAAATTTAAGTTAATGTGCACAAATTGGTAATTGATAGTGGGTTTTTCCACATCACACAGAAAATATGATGATATGCATATCTTTCACTGAAAGAAAGAAATGTGGATATAAGAACATAATTTAAATTTGAGCAAAACATCTGAGGGGAGAAAACGCAACAAATTTAACATCCTTAAACATAATGAAAAACATTAAGTACATCTGGCTTAAGAAACTTTGGTTTTCAGGACCCCTGACTGGCTAATTCATCCAGTAAATTCGAACACATGGGCATTTAGCATCACTGTGTAAGATCTTAAGGATTTATATTTAATTTTTTTTTGTATTTAATTTTTATGAATATGCTATTGTTAAAATAGTGGCAACCGCATGTTTGACACTAAGGGTACAAAAAGCCGGTGTCACGTTGAAGAAAATGCAATTTCAAACAAATTGTTTGAAACCCCAACTGATTTAATAAATTAAATAGATTTCTGCAGGCTGATAGCAAGGAACTTGCTGGAAGGCACAAATGTGAATGTGGCTTTCTTGTCAAAAAAGTTCCGGACCTTGAGATATCTGCAGATGTAACCCTGTTTAATTTGGTAATCAAATCTCCTGGATATTACACAAAAAGTAAACTGTCTATTGCAAACTTCCTCCAAAAATGTCTTGAGGGGAGGGGGGGCTGGAATACACAAGATCATTTTTGTTACCCACCCCATACGACTGTTTTTGTGGCTACAGTTGAGTTTCAGAGAGTCTCCACGATTAAGCTTAAATTGAGGTAGCTGTGCAACTTATATTCCAATAAATGTATTGTGGAGTTTTTTATTAATGTACAATACATTTTGTGTGTGTGCATGTGAACACTAAGGAAGATGGTGCACGTGAACATCACACATTGATTACAAACCCAGTTTTTGTGATATATTGACCTCTGGATCTTGACAGCAGCAGACCTGCGAATTGTTTACTTTTTTTTTGTGACTTTAGACAACAACAACAATAATAATAATAATATAAATAAATATTTAGATCAAATTCTGGTGGTCTGCTTTGATTTAGAATAATAATTTACTGCATCTGGAATTAGGAATTGTGTTTCAAGACCAAAGGCAGGCAACAGGCTTTTAAAAAAGAAACTGATATTTCTGCCACTAATATGTTTAAGATGAGGTCTGCTTTGTAATAAGCATTATTTCCCCCATCTATCAGACAAAACATCTTCTCGGTCTTCCACAGCCATTAATAGAAGCATAATCATAGGCTTCCCGCACGACCCCTCCCCACGACGTGACCGGCCCGGCGCAGACTGACCGGCCACTTTTGATGTGCGAGAGTGATGTAGAGAATGGCGAGAGTGACTGGGCTGCCTGGGGAGGGGGCCAGCGTACGCTGATTACTAGGTAAGAGATGCACAGCGTCTCGGTGCTCATGTGTGAAGTGGCGGTCAGCACCACCACCTAGATTGAAACACTCACAATAAATCGAGAATGAAATATTGTTATTCACACTTTTTCCTCAGTCAAAAGGGCTCATTTAAAAAAATGGAGAAGCTGTATGAATAAAGAAAATGTATTTGTATGGATATAAATATCCTTTCCCTCTCTTTAACTCTGCACAGTGAATATATTTATTTGTCCTCTTGGACATATCCGAGGCCTGGATCAGAACAAATAGACAAACTGCACACATATTTAGAGCAACCAGGCCATTTGCACACGCTACTCTGTCTGTTGAACTACAACCTGGCACACAGGACTGGACAGTTATACACTCCTTTGCAAAGCTCACAATATTTCCATCATATTTCTACATTGCACTATATGCTTACATTATACTGTGTTTACATTTACACATTTACTGTCTTATTGACTCACACCTTAATTCATGTTTGTGTTTTGTGTTTAATTCGTGTTTACCGGCACTGGGAAGCTAATGCAGGGTAAGATTTTCATTGCATAGTGGGACTGACTGTTTTCTGTGCATATGACAATAAACTCCTGATTCTTGAGCTGTTTCTTGAAGGACTAGCTTGTTGCAGTGTTCTTCTGTAGCCACCGGCACCACCGAGCGCCTCTCGCCGGCTCACTCTTGCGGCTGGCGTGCTCCTTTCTCGCGGCACGCCATTAGCTCGACGGCATCTCTCCCTACGGAGCCGGGCACGCACCTCAGCCCTTCTGCAAGTCGAGAGCTGCCTCCGCAAACAATGATGCAGTAGCTAATGCAGCTCGTCGGGACGCTTGGCTGGCCATGAATGGCCGCCTTTCACTGTGTTAAAAGACGCCTTCGCTGTGAAGTGGCGTCGAGGCACAGCAGCGTTGCACCGCCGGCGCCTCATCCTTCCCAGGCAAAGACCTAACCCTAACCCTAACCCCCCCCCCAACCTTGTCTGGCCAGTCACTTATGCTGGTCCCAAATGGGCCTCCCGCTCCAACGTAACTCGCAGAAACTGTAGCATTCGTTTGTTTAATTTGTTACACCATGACTAAATAGCATATTAGGGTTTACGCTCAAAAATGATGAGATTTACGCATGGAAGTGATAAGATTTAAAATCCGTTCAGTACATTTACGAAGGTTGTAAACAAATGTAATGACCCCAGTTTCAAAATATTCAGTTTGGCAGTTTTTGTAGAATTCAAAATAATTGGGATAAATAAAATAACTATTAACTAATAACTATAAACAATTTCCATCCATCTTCCACAAAATGTATCGCCTACTGGGTCACAGTCACAGTGAAATAAATGACAGATGTAATGAATGAACTTGATTTTAAACCATAGACAATTTCTCTATTATTCAAAAGTTAAATATAATGTGTCGCATTAACATATTAAATAGCGTGATATATAAATAACTTGATATATATTTTGTGGATGTGCATGTTTTTGAAAAATATTTTGAGTTGTTTCTGCTTAGATCAAGCTTGCCAGTGTGACTTGTTTTGATTTTTTTCAGACGCTGTTTTTTGTTTGGATTTTGACAGGAACACAATGACAGGAAGAGCCTGTGAGTGTATGTCAGTGTGTGAGTTAGTAACAGAACGAGATGGACAGGGAGCTCACCGGCCCACACAGGACCACGCAGTGGGGGCTATGGGCCAGAGGCCGGTATTTCACAGCCTGGTGGCTGCCACTGAGTGTGACCGGACTTGCAAGAGAACGCGAGCACATACCTGTGCCCCCCCCTCAGGGAGTGTGGTGTGGGAGCACCCCATGGAGGGTGCCTGCCCTGGAAGAAAGCCAAAAAGTCCTCACATCAACATTATTATTATTATTATTATTATTATTATTGCAAAATGATACCACTTGTGCCTGCAGTGCTGTATGGAAGCTCCTTGGGTGTGTTTAATTCTGCACATTCTTCTGGTGCAGAAATTGCATCCTGTTATCTTGACCTGAGGAGATGTGTAAATCCAAAAAAAAATCCACTAGACGGCAGCCTTCCATGGCCTCCCCTTTGCCGTAAGACCTCCTGCCTTCCGCTCCATGTGAGAGGCAGGTTGGGTGGACCTTAAAGATTCCCCGGGGAGCATTTAACCTCTGATCCCCCTTTAATTTCATTGGCTGTCACTCTGATTCAATACATACATTTACTTCCCGGCCATAATGAAATGTCACAATCACAGAAAATGATTCTGTGATCTGCTAAACTGATACATTTACGTACAACCTACAGCAAAAGCTCCCCCAAAATCCCAAAACATCTTAAATTTGAGACTATTAAGATACTATAGATATACTATAGTATCTTAATATTCCCTATATATATAGGGTCATACATAGATGTCATACATAAAAGGTGAGTAGTTGAGTCATAATTTGTGTATTAAATTAGTATCAGAACAAGTAATATATCACTGTCAATATAGCTTTGTTAGTAACTATAGCGTTGTTAGTAGGCTAGAGTAACCCAAATAAACAAAGTATCTGAGAAATATTTTAATGTGCTGGACTGTAAATAGGGCAATTTTTCACTGCTTAGAAAATTACTCTTTCACAATATAATCGCTACAATTATCGTTCTGTTTGTGTGTGCATGTTAACCACTAATTTATGTCTTCCTGCAAGAAAATTTTTAATGTAGCTTTTTTATTTATTGAACTCCAAATGGAGCATTTTAATCAATTGATCTTTCCCAGTTGTGCCGCAAACAGCCGTGGAATAATCATCTCAGCAGCACGGACGGGGTTACGCAGACATTACGCAGCCACAAAATCTATACTTTTAGGTAACTTGAACTTTTGTTTAGAATAAAAACATTATAATCACAATTAGTATTGCTCTGTTTAGTGTGCAATCGTTTTTTTTTTTAAACTTAATTTTTAAGTTTTAAGGAACAGGACTTTTATATATGCACAGTTCAAGTAATGAAGTAAACCTGTATTAACCATAACTTAAGAGAACTGGGCCCTACTGGCGGCAGTTAATTTTACAACAGCGTCCTACAGACAACAGACACTGAATGACAAGGAAGGAAGTTTAAAAAGATCAATCGGCAAGCAAGCGTTGATGTCCAGAGCATCACTCATCACGGCGGGTATCGCCTTAGTGCTTTTCAACGGACCGTTTGGGGCTGAATTCCACAGCAACACTGCCACCTACTGACAGGTTGATTTAAAGTGCTTTGCATGTAGCCGAGGTCGGTTGTTCACAGGGAACGGTGAACGGATATTAATTTAGGGTCAGTAAAGTATTTTGTTTCCCTCCATTTTTCAAAACGTCATCCTCATTTTGCTGCCTTCAAAGCACATGCGTTCTTATTTTCACCTGCGCTGTAAATGGGGGCGGTAAGCTAAGCTCCGGGAGGCGCACAGAAACAGTCGTATAAGGATGTACGGCGATATATTGCTAAAAAATCACGTTCGCGGAAATTAACTGTTTACATCCCTCTTGTCCTATTATTCCCCCAGTGAATTCTTGCATTTATTTTCTATTTCTAATTTTGATAGTATTTAAAATTGTGTTGTTTTACTAAGGCTGTAACTAAGCTTTGATTGTGAAGACTGATAGCCCAGTGAGTAACACTGGAAATGTCCACCAATTACTGTCCATCAGAAAAGAAGGTGGACGTTTATAACCGCTATCCTAACGCTCATTGGCTGTCTATGCAGTCTAGCTATGGCTCCGGGAGTGTTGGTTCAAGGAGAGGGCCCCATGTGAGTCTGTGTTCAAAGAAACACCTGTATTTGTACTGGTGTAGAGCAGCGCAAGGCCAAACACTCTGCATGTGCACGCCATATTCGCACCTGACCACGTGTCTGTCGTCACGTGGGCCACATGGTGAGCGGTAGTGAAATTCCATGGATATGCAGGCTAGTGAGTTGGGAGGTGGCAGGGCAGGCTTGGGGGGGGGGTGGAGCCTTGGACTGGTGACACTTGGAAACCAACATCCACCGCGGCTGCAACCACCATCGCAAAATGGCCCAAAAACCATAAAATGTCACCTCAAATGGGCACAATTTATATTTCACAAAATGCACCAAGATCTAGACAGGACGTGCAAGACGTTCTGTCCCCCAAGGTCCATAAATAATTGAATGTTGCGGTCATAAACATGATGATAATCAAGCAGGTTATAGGAATTATAAGATGTATTTACTTAGAAATACCACTTGCTGCTCTGCAATATCATTCCGACATCCACGTCATGTGTGGCTGTTTCCGCGTTTCTTTCTGCACAAACGTCAGCTGCGCATTAACACTTCCCAAGCGAAGAACATGATGACTGCTTCTTCTCAGCTAACATGCATTTTCACCAACCGAGTTCTTGTGGATTAGTTGCATGATTGAATAAGAAATAGTTGATTAAAAAAACATCAAATGAAGCTTGACTGGATCTATTCAGTCGGCTTTCCAAGTAAAAAGTCTGTTTTACTTGAGGAGTTTTTCGAAAGCCCCCCTCCCTTCCCAACTGAAGCTATTTTCGTCCCCTAGGATTTACATAAATGTTTGGCCAGAACAGCCTCTCAGAGGCCAGAGTTGACCAACAGCACTGATGCGTGACCACTTCTGATTGTATAAAGGACATGGAGAGAGGACCCCCGGGGACCCTGCCTTTGGGTGGTTCAGGAGATTGCCAGTCCAGTGTGCAATTACTTAAAATAAGCTCTTGGCGAATGACTTAATGTTTGTCAGGCCTGGGATTCTCAGCGTGTGCAAGTGTAAAATGTGCATTTAGGGAACCCTCCACGTTGTTCAAAATGTGCATTTAGGGAACAGCCAATGGCATGCCACATCTCTCAGAAGAAGGAAAGGGGAAAAAATGATTTACAGAGTAAATTGTTAGCACTGGGGATTATTAAACAAAAGAGAAATAACAGGGCATAAATCTGAAAGTGGTCAAGTATAATTTTTTGGTTGTGTTGTTGATTAAAAGCGGCGAATGTTCACAAGACAAAAACACAAAATCACAGCAGTTACTCAATAAGGGGGCGCGACGCAGAAGACATTTTGTGTAACCGAGTAAAAAGCTATAAACAAGCTGTCTGTGAAACAGACCCTTGGCGCTTTGTCCTCTTCGGCAGCAGAAACATGTTTTTCTGCATAACATGTTAAGAACAGACAATGACCTTTAGCCCATACGTCATCCTCCCCAAGACAGAGCTACAACTGAGACACCTGTACATGGAAAAAAACTTTTGGATTCAAGAAAGTTTCTGAAGATTGCAAAATTTTGAATTAATGACTGACCCAAATGTGTAACATATACATAAATAGCAGTTCTAAATAATCGACACCATATTGATCATGTGGTCTACCAACTGTCTCAGAAATGGCCTTCTAACACAATCCAGATTAGTTACTGAGTCAACTGAAGATTATTAGATAGTTGGTAGATTGGAAGCTTAATAGTTGCAAGTAAACCAAACAAAAGGATTTATAAATCTTTTTGAGTGATTTTGATAGATAATGAATTTGAAAAATGAAATGTTGTATGTAAAGAATCAAAAGTCATCAGCCTATCTTGCCTGGCTTACCAATCACAAGATCTTTTATCATATATCATCAGTCTTATCATAAGTAATGAATATAAAGTAAGATAGGATAAAATCTAATGTATGAGCTAGTGCGGTGTAAGCAGACTGTGTCATATCTTTCTTTAAAAGGGGTATTCATTTATTTTTCTGCTATTTGTATTTACAGAGAAATAATCAATCCTTTTCAGAGTTCTGTGGTAGGGAAATATTATCAACATAATTTTAGTGCGAAAAGGCTAGAGGATGGATTGAACAGAAGTCGTTCTTTGCTTCTTGACGAATAGGAAGGCCTGTTATTTCTACCAATCAACCACTGGGTTTCCACCACTTTTATAGCTGAGGTGCTAGTTATAATATATAAAAATGACTACAGGAAACTATTTGGCTGCTGTATAGCTGCTGAAGACATCGCTTCCCTGACCGCACACAAAAATGCAGCCCGATCCCCGTCTAATGTCAACACAGCAGAGGGTTTCTGCAGACAATGTTTGTTTGCAGACAGCTGAAGCAGCTGACGCACAGGCCGCTTTCTTTAGTGACACAAACTCTACCTTTAAAGAAGCTGGCGATTTTGCAGAGCCAACGTTACATCATCCACACAAATATCTTGTTTAAAACCGAGGAACCTCCCGTTGTATATTTTATTTGGCCGCGAACATGCTTGACGTCCAATACATCACATGTCCTCCGGTACGACTATTTAATGTAGAAACTCCAAAACTCACAAATGCAGTATGACTGAATGTTCCAGAGATGTACCACTATACTAAACAGGCAATATATCTCTCCCTTCTCCAAACAGAAATAGATTTCATTGAATTGTTTGATAAATTTGACCCAAGATTTCCAGTTGCCGTTATTGGAGTTCCTACTGTTTTTCTGTCTGTTGGTGGCCCAAACCCTAATCACCCAAAACTCCCAAGGAGCCCATAAATTACGGCAAAGAGATGGAGCTTTGTGTTCCTAGTGCTGGAGTGTACCGCGAATTTTCAGCGGCGTATTTTGACAACCGGCCCCCTAAATCATTATTTTATGACAGACGGGGAAACTCGTAGATGTTCATCGCGCTGATTTATGTTCATTTGGGTCTGGAGGATACTATAATTTGCGACTAATGTGAAAACAGATGGATAGAGAGATACCAAAGGGCAAAGTGACCTATATATTCTCACCGCGGTGTGCAAATGGCATCCATATGTCGCGGGAGCTCTGCCAGTTACATCTCCATTACAGATATGTTTCGCTATGAATTTTAGAATCCGGCCATTTCAGAGGTTGTAGTCTTTCAAAGCAATCTATAGACACAAATCTGAAGATAAAACTTGGTGTGTTTTACGGAAAGGCCATCAAACGCGGAGTAAAAGTAATAACAAACATGACAACTGCGCGATATGGGGGGCTGACTCTACATGTCTTTTTTTAAAGCTCAGTGCAGTAGAATTGTTTTCAGGTTTGCTTTGACTCATTTTGGAGGTTTATTTGTTATTCTGAATCATGATGTAACCCTGCACATTCTTACAGTGGGTATTTTAAAGAGCCGGCTGTGAAGTGGAACAGGTAGAGTTTGTGAGTTTGATCTCTGACCCTCAATTAGGTTAAATGTCTTTCATACTTTGATCATTGTGTCCCACAGATAAGGGGCTATAGGTATTTTTTTTCTTTTTGACAGAAGCTGAAGTCATAGTTTTTGTACTGGCATAATACGCCGAAAGATGAAAAAAATGTACTCTGTGCAAAGGCCTGCATTCAGTACATGATAGGATCTCCCGTGTCCTTTACTAGTACATTTTGCTCTGCTGCTGCTTTCATGAAGTTGTTTTTTTGGAAATCGGTATTGCTTGACAACCTTATACTTATTTTCCACCCCGCCAAGGTAAGCAGTTCTCTTTTAAGTTCTAAAACAGGCAAATGCTGCCGCTGACAGAATTAAACAGAGCTGGGCAGCATCCGAAGGGATTATTAATGTAGTCTGTTCCACTTCCGTCCCTCAAGGTCTTCGGCAAGTTCATTCACTGATATGTGCGTGATAGAAGTTCCCTGTGAGTCCCGGGATAACTATATCACATCGGACACACTTCATGGGGACGTTTCAAATTTCGTCCCCGCCTGGAGCATGCCTGAATGCCAAACACAGAAATAATACACCCCCCCTCCCATGTCAGTGAACATGAAAGTCTTTCACGGAAGACAAAAAAGCAACTTCATTAAATAATAACCATCATCCCACCAAGGGCAATTGCGTAATGTAATTGCCTTCCCTCATAAACATAACTTTTATGTCACAGAACGAGGTTCACGCTCAGAGCTCACATGACACACTAATGGAGCTCGTTGAAGGGAGATCTGACAGTGTGGCAGATTTGTTTTCTTTTTTGTTGCTGTCTTTTGGACGTGGGGGGGGGGGGGGGGGGACTGCCCAGGGGTGCCGTCCTAGAGAGCACAGGCATCAACGAGCGTCTGCTCCTGATCTCCTCAGAGACGTGGCAGTGGGTTCTGACTGTCCTCCACTCCCCTGGTACACCTGGCTTCAGAAACCCCTCCCCCTCCTGCTCTCCCTGCTCACTGAGCACACCGCAGGGGTCACTGGGCTGAGTTTGGCCGGAATTTCTCATTTTCCGTCCCGGGAAAGCCACTCCAGCCACCGGCTCTCTCAAGTAGGACGAACCGAGAAGCAGGATGGGCGGCGTCTTGGGGGAAATTAGGGGCTTTCTCCTGTCCATTTTATGTCTTGGCCAGAGTTTGAATGATCAGGGCATGGGGCATGGACCTGGGCCAGTATTTCCATAAATATTACCAGGCTGCTCAGTTAGGTCTGACTGCATTACTGGCTTTCCCACCTCTCCCAGCTGGAATCAGTGGGATTACCTATGGGACTTTTCCTGAAAACTAAACCAGTCTAAATTGTGATGGATGATCTGATGATTTTTCATGTCTAGTTTCTGTATCCTATAGAATTAAGTAGTGAAGAAGTTTTTAACCGACGGTAACTCCTAGTATAGGTTTCGGGAACAGAAACAGGTAGTGGCTTAAGGTGCTCTGATAAAGGTGTAAAGCATGTTCCATGGGAGCAGGTAGTGGCTTAAGGTGCTCTGATAAAGGTGTATAGCATGTTCCCTGGGGGCAGGTAGTGGCTTAAGGTGCTCTGATAAAGGTGTATAGCATGTTCCCTGGGGGCAGGCAGTGGCTTAAGGTGCTCTGATAAAGGTGTATAGCATGTTCCCTGGGGGCAGGTAGTGGCTTAAGGTGCTCTGATAAAGGTGTATAGCATGTTCCCTGGGGGCAGGCAGTGGCTTAAGGTGCTCTGATAAAGG
>JAODKM010000025.1:22808872-22822346 GCA_026780845.1 Petrocephalus sullivani
TATAGCATGTTCCCTGGGGGCAGGCAGTGGCTTAAGGTGCTCTGATAAAGGTGTATAGCATGTTCCCTGGGGGCAGGCAGTGGCTTTTGGTGCTCTGATAAAGGTGTATAGCATGTTCCCTGGGGGATTACAGTATATTTCTGTCACCTGATGTCGTATAAAGACACTCTGCTCAAGCATACTCACAAAACAGTGAAAAGTGAAACATTGCATGAATCAGGATTGCCCGTTACTCGTGCCTAACTTGCATTTCCTTCTTTCTTCTAGAGCAGGATTTTCAATATTTGTGGGAACCCCATTGAACTTCAAGACTGAAACTTGGCTGGTGCATCAGAAAAGCCAAATAGTATCCCAGTAAACTCATTGGCTCATCTAGGAGGTAGTTGAAGGCTTTGCCTCAGGAATCAGATCTCCCACCTGGCCGTAATAAAGCACCTGTCTTAGACTGGGGGGGAAACAGAATATCACTGCAGTGTGTCTTCTGTTCCATGAACCCAAGCTTGCCTCCTTACAGTTACAGTAGCATAAATCTGTGCATTTCCCATAACCGTCACACCTCTTCCATATAATTAAGTGAAGCAGTGCATGCAGCCACCAGGAGGCAATTTCCGTAAGTAGATTTCAGAAGTGCTGTTTGTTTCTACACGGCAGCCCTGCGCTGGGTAAGTGGATTTATGGAAGATGGACAGGTGGTTGTTTGCTTCTATCTACAAACACACAGAGAATTTCCACTTGATGACAAACAATGCCGATTGCCGCGACCCTGGGAGTTCCATCTGCTCTTTGCTGAAAACTTGCTCATTATTTTATCACCTATTTCCATGTGACTGGACTTTCAAAGTTTTGCATCACGTCCAAGAAGTTGCTGTCAGCTTGCCATAGTTTAACTGCAGTGACTGTAATTGGCATAATTTCAGTCCCTTTTACAGGCAATGTATTTCAACAGTACTTATACCACCTTGAAATTGACGTTAATGTATGCACACACCTGTGGTTTGTAGCATATATATCCAAATAACAGGTGTTGTCACGTTGATTTGCAACATCTCTGGGTGGTGATCTCAGTGAATATGTCAGGTTCCTTGCCAGGTTGGGGTTTAGACCCATCCCCACAGCCACTCCCCCGATCACCATTTTCCCATTTTTAGCTGCAAGTACTCTGGAGATTTATAAAGCAGTTTTTATTTTAAAGGTGGACACTGGTTGGTGAAGGATCACTGTGAATACAGGAGGATAACACTGCTCTCGGTGCCGTGTAAGGTCTGCACTAGGAACAACCTCAGCGGGATCCATGATCACTTGCTCGCCTACCAGCAACTGGAGCAGTTTGGTTTTACGCCTAAGAAGTCTACCATTGACGACATCCTGGCTCTGAGGGTTCTCATCGCGCACATACATGAATATCTTTGCAGCCTCTGTCGATTTTCACAAAGTGTTTTGCTCAGTTGATTGAGCTGCCTTGTGGGACACCCTGAGACTTCACGGGATCCCGCCCAAGTTGCTGGACGTCATGGCCGGCCTGTACACTGGTACTGGGAGTGGTGTGCAGATTAGAGGCAGAACCATAGCATAGCATAGCAAAAATGCCAAGAGTCATAAGACAAATTTAGTTTAGTTACTTATGGTTAAGCTTAGGGCTGGGTAGGATTTAAGGGTGTTATGAGTGGGATTAAGGTTTTTCCATAGAAATGAATAGACAGTCCTCAATAAGATACGAATACAAACATGGCTCTGTGTGTGTGTGTGCGTGTGTGCGTGCGTGTGCGCGTGTGTGCGTGCGTGCGTGTGTGTGTGTGTGTGCGTGTGTGTGTGTGTGTGTGTGTAGCAATAATACTCTTTCCACTCACATTCTGGAACCTGTGGCTGTAGAGTGTACATCATGAAATAAAGCAGGAACTAAATATAATGACTTTAATAAATGCACGTTTTTTTTATACTTATAACTGTCACTGTTGCTACATTCTTTGAAAAGAAGACAATCAAAAAACACAAGGCAGCTTAAACGGATCACTCCTGTTATACTGGCAGTTAATTCATGTATGTATTTCATGCTCTGAAAACTGTTTGAAATGGTCCTGTAACTGTAAAATGCTAGCTGTGTGACTGCTTCATCAGCACATCCACGGTATTTCGCATGTACTGTCCTTGTATGAAATTATGAAGAGATGCGTTTTTCCAGGAACAGATCTATTTATAAAGGGTATTTAAATGTGCAGGTATGTGGAAAATATCAGAGCAGCATTTATTTTCTGGATCCCAGCTTTAAATATACACTTATGTACCTTTGTTTGACATACCTCAACACAAGGTTTGTGAGAATCAAACACTTTCTCCCAAATCATAAAAAAATTTTGAGACGTTAATGGTGTTATAACTATGAAACTTTTTATGTAATGCTTATTAGCTACTAATTAGCACTAATTCTTTTTGATGATCAATGCCTTTTTAGCAAGAGAATTCAAAATTTTATTTTATATATAAATATCTTAAATATGAGAATTTTTCCTCCCTAATCATTACACACTATATGTAGAGTAATATACTAGATTTACTATGTTATACTTGAGCTGTAATAAACAACAAGTTGTATAATACCAATACAATGACTAAATGCTTCTCCAGAATGGCTCCAGCCAACCAGACATCTGAGTGCAGCATACAGATGTCTCTGACTGGCAGAAGTCAGTTGCTGTAGGCAGGCTGACCCCTCGGTTTATATAGTGCGTGAAGGGTCATGACCTCTCCCCTGAAAGGACACTGACCCAAGGTCAGACAAGTGGCCTCTGGTCTAAGCTCACGCTGGGAAGGCCGCGCAGGTGTTACATGCTTTTGTATGAGGTTCTGTTTCCGATGAAGAAAAAAAAACAGAAAAATCTCTTCATTGGTAAAAAGTTAGAGATCTGAGGGCCATTCCACAAAGCAGGATCTCCCAGTTAGCTGGATAACTGTCAAAAGTCAAGCAAAGAATCTGGCCAATAGGAAGAGAGGTAAGTGACATTCCTAGTGGACAATCCTTATATTTGGCTTAAGTTATCTGGCTAATGAAGAAATCCTGCTCTGTGGTATATGTATACCCCCCCCAGGTTTTGCAGCAGTTAGTCTGTCTATAAATTTATAAATCCAAATAATATAAATCCAAAGCTGGTGTCCTCCATGTTGGTAAATGGTGAACTTTTGAAGGTATCCTGACCTGACCCCTAGTGGTAAGTGTGAGCACTGCAGGATGCAGAACTGAATGCAGGACTTGCATAAGGAACTGGTTAGACCTGCGGTTAGCTCTGCTGCTGCTACAAAATGTAGCACACTTTGAAACACAGCTGCGGCAGTGATGTCTTTAATGATTAGAGAGAGGCATGCGAAGCTAGCTGTACAAGACTGGCAAGTTAGGGTGGCTGGGACCATTCCAGGCTCAGTATGTTAAATATTGCCGACTGTAACAATGACATTTTTAGAGGTGTTTGCATCCAATGCCAACTAAGCATTATCAAAATAACGTTAAAGATGGATGTGGGGTATATAGGCTACTACTAATTACGTTAAAATATGGTCATTCTTTTTCAGACTGTATAGCTAAGTATTCCTTTAATCAAACTTACATTCATCAAGCTGTATTAGCTAGACTTTTTTAGAAGCCTCTCCAGTGATGTAATGACAATGCAGTACATTATCAAAAGATCATTCTTAAAGTTCAGACTGGCTCCCGACATTCCGAAGAAACGCTGGCTTCCGTTTCGCTTGCCGGCTCTTGTAACGCACTTGTTATACCAGCTATTTTATCTTTTACCAGGGAAGTGACACTTTTGTGCATACACCCCCCCCCCCCCTACACACACACACACAAATTCCCACTCTTTCCCAGGGCCGCAGATAGTGATCGCGTCATGTAAAACCACTTTGTTTGCAGACTTTTGTGTTGGTGGCCACCCATGTTTAACTGGGGTCCTGGCCTGACTCCCAGTGATGAGTTTTCCAAACCTCCATGCTGGCTTGCAGGCCGACGGCCGGGGTAACGTCTGCCCCTGGGTCCCAGACTGAGAAACTGGCTTTCCCTTCTCCAGTCCGCCTGTTTGTTCTCCTCCACCCTGGTTCCTGCTAAGCCGCCAGACGTCAGACGCTTCAGGTCAAGGGGGACGGAAATGACAATCCCAGCTGAAGGCAGGGATGCGACCGATTAGGGCTGCGGGCCCTGCGGTGGGGAGAGAGGGGCGTCCTTGCTGCCGCCTGTCTGTGAGGTTGCTTCCCTTTCGCTAGTAATGCTGGCCTGTGGTGAGCCAAATGCCGGCTCACTAGTGTGAGCGTGCATATATAGTGTGAGCGTGCATATATATGTGGACACCAGCAATGCGTTCGTTAATTAGTTTTACTACTTAGTGTCTGTAATAGCTGCAGCATTAACTTTGGTTTTTTTCTTAATATACTTTGAATAAAAATACGGTGTATAGTAATCATTAACCAACGGTGTCTTCATGTTTGGATCCTTTGTGACTGATGCTGTCATGTCTCAAATAAAGCAAGGAAGTTGGCTGTGATTTATGGCTATTTAGACAAGGTTTTAACAGAGAGTGGTAGGAAATGGAAACACTGCTTTCATACAGAGCCTGTAGGCAACGTCATGGGGGCTTCGGCAACCACTTAATCTGTCGGTGGGTCGGCCTGGCAACGCTATTAGATGCACAAAGTTCCTTTTCACCAGGCAGACGGACTGTTTTACTTCAAGATGGACCCAATGGTTTACTGCAGCTCTGAAGGTGAGTTATGTGACACAAGCTAATCTCCAGCACGAACAGAAACATTGCAAACTTTGTGTAAACATTGCAACTGTTTATTGTTTTGCCGTTTTAGAGGAAAAAGAAAGAAAAACATTGCGTCTAGCTGAAGCAGTTAATTAATGTGAAGATGGGGTGTGATTGGTTCCACTGCCCACATATACCATAAACCCCGGCGTTCCGGAAATGTTTCTCGGGAATTGATGTACATATTTTTTGGGACAGCAATAAAAAATAAATATGATCTCCCTCACTGATTTTATGAAAGTGCACTCGGATGAAAACTGTAGCCTTTTCCGTGTGCAGTCATGAAAAATGTCTTTCGGCACTTTTTAATACATGCAGCTGCACGCGTTTAAATGAAGCAAGTCCTCAGTTCACTTTTAATACCTTATCAAAGCTTTTTCTCAACAAGCCCATTCATGTTCACTTACCCGGTTTTACCTGATTTTTCTTGATTTTTACTAGGTTTTGTAAATATTTCCCTACTGTAAATATTTCTTGAGACGAACCTCAGTGGTGCTTTCATCAAATTTCAAAAACTACATATACATATGTACATATTTACATATATAACAGAAAACAAAAAAAGAAAGCTTTTGTGTTTTTTAATTAAGACAAAAAATAACATTTTACCATTTACTGTCAGAAAAAAAACACAAATGTTATCATTCTAATATCAGTATAACCATGTTGATCATTTTCGGGAGTTTTTGACACATACAAAACTTTAAGTTGTTTTAGATCAGTCTTTCCCAGTCTTGCCCTGGGGGACCTACAGACAGTCCATGTTTTTGCTTACTGAGTGATGGGGGGGGGGGGGGGGCAGCAGGGAGGACCCCCTTTGGGTCCCCCCTGCCTGGGTCGGGAAACACTGCTTTAGATAGATCCATCAACTAGGCAAATGAATGTGGAAATGAAGGTGCCTGATTTATAACACATGAAAAGTGAGAAATTCTGCCAATACTGCCAGGTCTGGGTGCCTTAATCAGCTGGCTGTGGCCCGAGGCAGCAACTCAGTGACCACCAAGCAGCCTTCTTCACTTCTTCCCCTCCAGTGCTTAGATGAAAGCTTTGGGAAGATCGATAGTCACTTTTGTACATTTTTTATGCAGCTTTTGATGCCTCTTTCATTTGCACCACCAGCAAGCCCACTCCTGAACATCTGACCATGTCCTGAAGCATGACAGGAAGTGACATCACTTTTTCAAGCTTCCCTGGCCGGAATGACAGTACCTAACTAAATTTGACCAACAGTCTGTTAAATCATGCACATCAAAAAGCATGCAAGTTGCACTGCAAATTGTACATTAAAAACCCAGGAAGAAAAACAGGATGACAGCTTGAGCCTTCTTGAACTGGAAATTTCTTTAAAAAAAGAATACCAGGATCACACTGCACCTTATAGTTATCAGGGAAATACCTCATTTTCCAGCACAGAAATTTAATTCATATCCAAGTATAAGGAAATCAGGCCAAGTTCCTCAGTTATATCATAAAACATTGAATTGTTCTGCACAAAAAAAGTGAATTACATTACAGTGCTGCATTCTGTGTAACTGGATCTGCTCCTTTTTATATAAAACCATTCCTAATGAGAATAAGTATTTGTAGTAATGAGTAACCAAACTGCCAAACCATGCCCACGTTGTTCCATGATCCAGACTATTTTTTTACTGTCCCATTAAATGCAACTGTATTCCCAGTTTTAGTATTCTCATTTTTTTCCTGACAACAAATCCCCTTTGTTCCTTGTGAAAGATTATGCCAGTGTAGTTTTTTATAGCCAAACAGGTGTACCCTACATGATCTCGCCAGGTTATTGAGGTCAGGCTGCTGTTTGACCCAGAGCTGAGCACTTCAGCATCGAGGGGTTTGAGGTGTCCAGGAGTTATCCGGCATGGTCTCATTATGTGTGAAAACAGCTATGGCTTCAGTGTCTGGGGAGGGTGGTATGTGCCGTTGGGGCCCTGGTAGACCAGCCTATACACCCATCCATCCATTGTGCATGTCTATTCATCTGATACAGGGCTGTGGTGAAGCCTTTCCAAGGAGGAGTGGGGAGGCCAATGATACTTTGGGCAGGATGCACCATCTTCCATGCATTGATAGACCTAGTCCTTTATGTTGAGCCGGGGGGGTGGGGGGGGGGCTTTGCTGGCACTGGCCCTGTACATGCAAGCAATACTATAATTATAGTGTGACAATTTTTAATAGCATTAATTTTGTAATGTGACTGTAATATCTTTAGAACTTTACAGCTGTCAGGTGGCAGAATCTGCATAAAATAACAGAGACACACAGGCCTACATGTTAAAAGCAAATCAACATATTGTTTGGAAATACTGTCAGAAGCCACAAAGGGTTGCTAAATTCTGATACATTTACTGTAAACAGTGCATGCAATTTTAATATAAAGCAATGTGAAATTAAGCATATGAGTAGCCTAGGAACATACATAAATGATTCAGTAAATTTCCCTCTGTATATACGTTTGGTCAGAAATGTAGGTCTGGGTGATCCACTGCCCTAAATTACTAAGCCCGCGAGAGGATTCGTCAGACGTGGAAAGCATTATCTTAACTGGAGAGCCTACCTACAGCCCCACCAACATCTCTTAGCTCCACTGTATCCTCCCTCCCCCCAAAAGCACGCATTACCTTCCTTCACGCCTTTCACCTTCCGTGTAGTTAACGCTCCAAAAGCCTCAGAATTATGACTGAAAGTCAGCCAGAAGTCAGCGGTGGAAAATTCCGCATCCAGCCGAAGTCATATGAACTTGTAAACATCTCGACCTCTGAATCATCCCCTGTTTGCTTCCCTCGGCTGGACCATGAAATATTAATGAGAAAATAGGACGTGGCCTTATTTGCAATGCAGAGGGGATTATTAGACAGATTTATCCAATAAAGGGTAAGCGGCGAGGTACAGAGCACCTGCCTTCTGTCATATAATAACACTTCCTTCTCTTCCGTTGTGCCGCTTTATTTACTCTCTTTCAAATTATTCTTTGTCCTTCGTTGACAAAGATAAATGAAGGGATTAATATATATTGGAGAAATCTCCCAGCAGCCCGAGTGATCGGGGAGACGCAGGATAGCATTTCCCCCAGGTAACCGAAAGCATGCAAACTGGATTAAGAGTCATTTGCTGTAGGGCTTAACTGCGATCAGAAGCCATTAGCAGAACATTGTCTTATATGGAATAAAAGCGGGGAAATGAAAGAACTTTAATTGCCTAGTGCATATTAAAATTCAAGACGGTAGAATTAACCGTCCCGGTAAATCTTCAAAAGTCAGAAATGAGCACACTCTTTCTTTTACAGATAATTTCATTTTTTTTAGCATGTTGACTGTTCGTTCAGTTTTTAACTCCGCGATTCTTTTAAGAAAAATGACCGTTAGAGATAACAGTGCCACTGCTGTATACCAAGTAAAAGTTATGCTGCACGGAGCTAAAATTGCTCATTTTTAACGAGCAAGGTGCCCCTGGCCATTCTTAGCAGTGGATTCCTCTGCTACATGGAACGGGGAAGTACAGCAGTACGCCTGACAGGTAACATGACACAGAATTCAGTTACCGATTTACTTTACATTGCATGTTAGGCTGTATAAGATTCTCACCGGCTTGTGAGGTTCATTTCCAGCAGCAGCATCACTTATTAAAGGCAGTAGGGGGCGCCGTTCAATCACAAACAGGTCAGGGGACGTTCTAATAAACTAAACATTTATCAACCTGACGCCACTGATAAAAACTTAGAAATTACTCATTCATATTTTATATTTTTAAAAATATGTGAATCATCATTTATATTTAAGAAAACATTTCATACGACATACAGAGTGTTTCACTCAGTATTCGTATTACGTCTCAATCAGTATTCTAAATAGTATTACAAATATTTTTACAATATAAAATAAATAGACGATATCAGAGAACAGTGGCCATAAAAAGTGAAGGCCAGGTGGTACAAAACAGGCCACAAAGCAGAGGAAAGGCCACACGCGCAGTGCAGGGGTATCAGCGTCGTGCCTGATATGGCTTCTGAGATAGGGGTTTATTACCAGGGATATCACACCATGCCTCCGTTTTCCGCTGCCCCAGCTGCCATCGGAAGTCCAGAAACAGCCCAGTACCGGAGCTGCCCGTTACGGAAGATGCTAAGAGCAAACGGTGCTTTTCCACTGACGAAGCCTCATGCACAAACAGGCCTGTTGTGTGTAGGATAATGCAATGGAACAGTGTCAGCGGTAATAACTGGATGAAGTCATTGCTCGGCCAGTCAATTGTCACGCAGTTAAGAACTGTGTTTATAGGGGGTGCGGCAGGCCTGGACATGAGACAGCAATATTAACATAATGGTATTGTATGTTATCCTTAGCTATTATACTTCGTGGAAAATCTGACAGTCATGTTTTCTGATAGAATATTTTTGTTAATAACATCTCAATCTGTCTATATGTGCATAACTATAATATATAAAGGTCTATATATAGAAAGGTTAAAAGGTAGTATCATTTACATTGGTTTAAATACATACTGGAAATACATTATGTATATTAATTCAGCATCTGTGACTGCCACATTACCAAAGAAAAGATCCCAGTTGTTTATAATAATTTATTTGCCAAAGTAAGGTAGGTTAAGTACTTATACAAATAGCATGCTATTTTTTCTGGATATCCTCTGTACCCAGCCATGCATGTTGCACTCTTTAGAAACAGCTTTGCTGTTCATTTTTAGCAAAGTGGCTATTAGAATGTCACGCTCATCCCTCTGTAAATAGTCTTTATTGTGGAAGCGATTTAAGGGTGCTTTACACCTATCGGACCGAATAACTGGAAGTTGGAATACTAAGCTGAGTAAAATACGATTCAGACCACATAACTGAATGCCCATTATTAAATCACCTATCTCTCTAAAGCATCTGTTCAGCGGGACCTCAGAAAGTTTTACGACACCGTGATGAATGTAAAATATTATGCGTCACGATGTTAGCCAGATTTTTTTGCTTCAGAAATATTATATGTTGTTTTGCGGTAGATGGACTACCTCAACTATATATTATAAAGTTTATACATTATAACATTATAACTCTTGGCTCAAAGGCACAGAGGACCCCTTCATTTTCATCACATATATCTATTTTCATATTTGTCATTATCAAGATACAACAATGTAAAGACACTGGATTTTTAAAACTATGTAAGCTTTTAATGACCCTGAACAGATGATGGAAGTAGCATGTGATGGATTTTATGAAAATTAAGCCGGACTCACAGGTAGGAGGCCTCACTGCAGATGATATGAGTTTTCCAGTGATTTTGACCTGGAAGCTTACAGTCCAAATAGTGACTGTCACTTTACAGGTTGACTACATGGTTTAGAAACCAAAAGCGAAAGTCTCAACGAACATCTGTTTTTTGTGGTCGATTGACAATGAGGGAAGTTAACAGACCGTGTTTGCTGTTAAATTTAAATGACAATATGGAAGACATTCACACTGTGTGTATCCTGGCTCTGCCACCGGTCCCAGTGTTGTGGCTTTACCAAGCCCCCCCACCCCAAAAGTGAATGAAAATATTCTTTCTCCTCAAGAGAATGCCTTTTGTGTTTGCCCAGCTGGGTGGAGGACATTTTTTAGCTGCCCGTTTAAAAATCCTTTGCAGTTCATACAGAGTTCAGTCACTACAGAAATCATTTCTTTACCAGTGACAGCAACTTCTTAACCCACAGGTCACACATCCCATAAAGGTCGCACATCCTGTAAAGGTCACACATCCCATAATGTTCACACATCCCATAAAGGTCACACATCCCATAATGTTCACACATCCCATAAAGGTCACACATCCCATAATGGTTACACATCCCATAAAGATCAGACATCCCGCAATAGTCACACATCCAATAACGGTCGCACATCCCATAAATGTCACTCATCCCGTAATTGTCGCACATCCCTTAAACGTCACACATCCCGTAATCGTTGCACATCCTGTAATGGTTGCACATCCCAGTTACGGTCATACACCCCATAATGGTTGTACATCCCATAATGGTTTCATGTCCCATAATCCCCAGTACAGTGTTCAAATGCCAGGAGGGTCTAGGCTGTTATACCCTAGAGTATAGAGTAAATGTCACTGGATAAAACAGTTAGCAAAGGACATGGATTTGTGATCAGAAGGTTGCTAGGTTCAAATCCCAGAAAGTACCATGCTTTAGCAGCATTCAGGAAGCTTCTTAACCTGAATTATATTGTTTTGGAAAATACCCACCTGTATAAACAGGCACAGACTGCACGTTTTGGATAAAACCCTTATTCAGTCAACTTAAAGTAATTTATATTATAGGCCTAAATATTCCTTTTTGCTCATATAAATAGCAGCAACAGGGTATTGTATCCCTACAGTTGATGGATTAAATAGCCATTCCATGGTGAAACAAGTTTGTCTAACACTGTAAGCTATAACATACACTCTCAGTGTCGAATATACAAATATGTCAGCTGATTGTGGAAACTTCCAGAAGCGCTCAGAACAGGATCATATGGTGGCAGGTGTGCAGTGAGGTTCCTATAGCCGACTGGAGCAGCCGAGCCACAGCCCCCACCTGGAACCCGCCCAAAGCAGGCGGCGGGCTCTATGGCCATGCTGCTGTGCAGTTACGGTTAATCTTCATCCTCTTCACTCTTTCCTCTCCCGAGCCATTAAAAGACGCTATTCAAGACTGCATTTGAAAAGCTGACAAGTGGGTTTTTTAACGGCATTCCAGCCCCAAGCCTCGACACCTTGACGTGCCCGGCTGCGTACCAGGGGCTGTTGGCGAAATCGTGCCAGGGCAGCGGCGCGCATGTAGGCGCATATCGGCGAGCGACTGCTCGGAGGACACATCAGGACGATGTAATTACAGCTCATTAGGAATATGCTGGGCTTAAGTGCAAAGTGCCCGTATTTCACGCCTGGATGTGTCAAACTGTCAACGTGAGGAATAACGCTAAAGGACTTTTTTGATTTAATATCGGTATTCATTCATAATGGCCCAATATTTAAAGTAACAGGCAACAGGAAGCCAGACAAGGTGGCAGTTACTTTTCCTGTTTTATTCCTCATATACACGTAAAATGCTTTTAAAAAATCAGGTTTAATAAAAATAAATGTAATAAAAGCTTAAGTCTGTATTATATATATAAAATACGCAAGCTTCATATATTTACTACCACCAGCAGATGGTGCTGTAACTCAGTATTTCAGCGATGATCCAGCGTCGAGAACCCTGCTGGTACTGTTCCAAATTACAACACAGTCATTAAAAACCAAAACTCCCATTCTGAAATTCAGTTTTTCATTCAGGTTTGCCAACATCAAATAAACTTATCAGACTCTAGTTGCAACATGTATAACGTTTCTTTTGATGATATACAGATCAACACGGCCATCAAATTGTAAACTTGAGTAGTTTAATAAAAATCAGTCTGGCTAACAAAATATGGCACAGTAACTGCTGTCCTGGACAATCACTCATGGTGTGATTTAATACTGCATGCCTCTTTAAAATGTCAAATTAACCGCCTAAGTTTTGCCCTAACAGTAATGTAATACTCTAGCATGATGAATCATGTGGTACAGGTCTGATAAACATGCAGCAAAGGCCTAATATTCTGCAGTCATAATTCTTACCATAATTCATTAAGAGGCCCCAAAACTCTTTTATATTTTAGACCTTTAGGCTGTAACCTGGGTAATGTGCTAATAAACCGAGTCCCCTCCTTCTACCGGCAGTGGGCAACACTAACGCTTCTTGCTAATGAAGTCAGGGCTTTTTGCGAATGAATACTCCTAAGATAGGATGCCCGTGTGCCATTAACCATTCTCCAAACAAATTAGCAGTCAAATGACCAGCAACATCTGCGGGATACGTTAAGGTAACGACTCTAAACGACCGTCTCAAAATAAAGAGGCGGCTTATGATGTAAATCTCCCCTTTTCACTTTCGCCCTTTTTCGTGATTCGATATACTTGCGACTATTGTCACGAATAGGAAAATATCGCCCAAGAAAATAACATCTATTTCCATATGATGTGTGATGTTATTGGAGGGCTATGCAGATGGCTCATAGGCCCGGCTGGCTTGGCCAGGCCTTTTAGACGAAGCCGTCTGGGTCTGAATGGAAAACGGGCACAATGTCGACCAAAACAGATATGTTAGGCCCATGTTGATGCTGGTGTGGAGGTCAGAAGGTCAGAAGATTATGCCAGTTGCTGGAATGTCTACTTGATGTCACCTTTGAAGGGGACATGCCAATCCACAGATTGTTCCCTAATGTTCATGGGTCACCCTGTGGGTGCAGTGTTTTATTTTATCTTTTTTACTAGAATCAACTCAGAGTCTACCAAACCATAGACATAGCTGTTTAACCTGTAAGTCACATGCCTCACACTGCTAGGCAAACTGAACTTTGAATCTCTGCATCATTGTCATTTTAATCTTCACTTATCACTCATACATTGTCACACTTCTCCACTTGAACGTGGAAAAAAAACAAAGCCTCTTTAAATACAACATTGCAGGTACTCCAGTCACACACTGCCCCCCCCACCCCCCCCCCCCCCCCACCCCCGGCCCCCCCCCCCCCCCCCCCCCCCCCCCCCCCCGCACGCCCACCCCGCCCCCCCGCCGCCCGCCCCCCTCCCCTGCGGGCCCCC
>JAODKM010000025.1:22824517-22836108 GCA_026780845.1 Petrocephalus sullivani
CCCCGATCGGCGCAGGAGCGCGGCAGGCGGGGACGTGGGTCGTCCGGCACAGGGCGGGCGGAGCGGGCGCGGCGGGGCGTGCTGTACGTCCATGCAGCCACTGAGTGATAAAGGTGAGGCGCCTTCGAGGACCATCTCAGATTCCCCCGGTGCCCTTTTGACCTCTCGGTGGACCCGGCATTCGGCACCGCCCAGTGCCTGCCTCTCCACGATAAACACTGCTTTTGTTCTCCGTCCGCCAGTGAACCAAATTCGACTACAAACAGGCTAAAATCCTACTGCATACAGTTAGGAATCCCCTCCCCTGCAAACACAGGCAGGAATCCCACCCACACAGGTTAGAGTCTCTGATATCCTGCTTACAGTCGAATCAACTGGAAAAGTCCACTGTACAGCCACAGTGCACTTCTATCAACAGGTTTCACTTACTCTTCTGAAGCAAAATATTACCAATGATGCCCGTATATTTAATTTCTTGGTTAGATGTAAAATTGTATAAAGGGGAGGCTAAACACAGGGACCAGACTTGTGCCAAAATATCGTACAGGTGCTACAGTTTCTCTACCATTTCTCATAAATCAGTGCAGCAAAGGGTTTGTGCAAATCGCCGATTGGTAGTATAAGAACACAAAATACAACCCCATTCCCAAAAAAGTTGGGATGCTGTGCAAAATGTAAATAAAAAGACAATGCAATGAATGCAAATCATATAAACCCGTATTTAATTGCAAACAGAAAAAAGACAACATATCAAAGGTTGAAACTGAGAAATATTATTGTTTTATGACAAATATATGCTCAATTTTAATTTGATGCCAGAAATACATTTAAAAAAAGTTTGGACTGGGGCCTTTTGTTCCATTCTTTCCTGAGATGGGATTTCAACTGCTCAATAGTTCCGGGTGTCCTTTGTCGTACCTTTCGTTTCATGATACGCCAGTCTAGTTTGATTGTAATCCTAGAGAATCAATAAAATAAAATGGCAGGAATAATGCCATCCAGCTATCACATCCAGCTTCTGAGCTGCCAACCGGCACAAACTGCAACCACGTCACTCTTGTCGCGATTGGTGTGATTGGCTTCAAGCTGACGGGTCACAACGAGCGCCATCTAAGCGTTCCAGATGGATCAAAAGTGGAGGAAGTTCGAAGAGACCCGTAGAAACTTCCCACGGTAGGCTACACGAACGCTGAACCCTTGGGGCGTGCTGGTTCTTGGGTGCGTGCCTCGCGAGGTCGTCCCCATCTCACCGCTTAAGCGGCGTGTCTCAGAGTGCCTGCCGAATAGATCATAAGCCTTGGCTGTAATATCCCCTGACAGGTTACTGACAATAGCACAAAGGGGAAACCCGTGAGGAACGAACGTCAGAAAGAAGCCTACATGTCATCTGGCGTGGTGTCATCGTCGGAGTGGCGTGGCTCGATTATCCCGTCATATCGTTTGACTTTATCTATAAAAGACCTGTTTGCGAAGTTAAGGATCTTAAAGAATGCGCTATTTGCTTGCTTCTTAGCGTTGTTTAAGTCGCGCCATAGTATAAACTATCGCGGTGTTTGTTAATAAACACAATACAAGACAATGAGCTGCACTGAGTAAATATGCTTTCGAGACATGCCTCCAATGAAGGCCCAAGGCGACTTCATTGAGCATTCCCGTCGCCTTAATGGCCATTAGCTGTCCCTCGAGGTGTCACTTTGTGTTCACCTCTGGCTCTGAGGCACAGACGTCACAACGAAACCGGTTGCTGTGCCCAGGCCCGTAAACGCAATCTTGCGATCCCGCGATCCCGTGAAGTCGTAGGCCTTTCAGCCCCTTGGAAACACTGTTTACACATGCAGGGTTTGGATGACATGGTGTGACTTATTACTCGCCAGTCAGGAGCATTTTGGGGGTGTTTAAAGACCCCACTCTTCCACTCTCCCCTTCGACTCAACCGGTTACCATTTCCGGCGTACAACGTCCTCAAAATTAAAATTTCCTGAAATACAGGGCTATAGTATTAATTGGATTCAGTAAGCAATAAACACTGCAATATATTTCGGCACCAGGCAAATATTTAAGTATTTATTATGCAGGAGGTCTGTTTAATTTCTAGAAAATCTATTTATTGCAGTTTATGAATTTATTGATTTATTTATTTACTCAGTTTATAACTTTCTAGCGTTCCGTTCATTTAGTTTTAGGTACTTTTTGATTCCATATTCTCCTCTATATCTGACTAATTGTTTAGCATTTAACATGATATAAATTCAGGCGTGAATGTTGCATCTAAATGTGTCTAAGCGATGGTAATGGCATGCGTAGAGGGTAACGACAATAGTGCCGCGGCAATGCAGCAGGAGCCGCGCCTTGGATGCCGCCCGAGCTACCTCAGGAGGTGCGGATTAATAACCGATCCGTGGCTCCAGGGACGAGGGTAATAACGGAGGGAAACGCGGCAGACGGGCCGGATTGCGCCTCATCAGCGGCAAAGCCCGGCGTGGCCACAGGGGACGTCGGAGTCAGACGGACGGGCGGAGATAATACCGCGCTCCCAGCGCACTCCTGGTCGAGGCCCGCTTGAGGCCCGGTGACATCTGGTTCTTCCCTTTCAGACGGCCAAGACTCCTAAGTGTGGGTGTGTGTCTGTCAGTCCGTCTGTCTGTGAGCCCATGCGTGTGATTGCTGTGTTTGCGTGTGTGTGTGTGTGTGTGTTTACGCACATGCATGTCTGTTTACTTGTGTGGATGTGTGCATGTGTGGGTGCACATGTGTAGGTTTATCCTTGGTGTGTGTGTATGTGCATACATCTTGTTGTGTGCGCACGTGCGTGTGCATGTGTATGTGTGTGTGTGTGTGCGTGTGTGTGTGCGATTGGGCACTGGCCCACATTTTTCCCCATTATTAGAAAGCTATACCCCAGTTTGCATGGATATAACAAGATACTCTTAGCAAAATCTGCAAATTTAGAATATAATAATCATCTGCTCCTCATTAAGATTAGAAAGCTCTTGAGATTCCAAAAAAAACCCTTGTTTTTTTCTTTAATGAAGAGAAATCATGGCGGTCAGGTGGCACAGTGGCAGTACAACAAAAAGCGTGGCACATGCAGGCCGAGACTCAGACAGGCGCACAGCAGCTGGTGCGAAACCCGTCCAGAGCCCCTGATCACAGCCGAATTGTGTTACTTAAAAGGATATTCCTCCAGATGTCCATTTTGGAAGAAAAGTAAAGTTTCCAATTCCTCCCCCAAAGCAAAGATAAATAAATAAATAGCTAAATATCGGAGCAGCCGCTCCGGAACATTCTAACGAGGGGCAGCCACAGCTCAGTAATTACTTTGTTGGATCGTCGGTTAGACGTTGGCCCATGAGCTCAGCTTGGGGATGGCTCGCCTCGAAGTGCGTTTAGCATGAGAGCGGCCGACCCTGATGTCGGTGGTGCACGCTTTTGGCATGCTAACCCAGGGGAAATAAGTACACATCCGTGCAGCCACACACCTTTGAAGTTCAAAGAGTACCCAAACACTCGGTTCCTTCTTTTGAACCCAAAGATAACAATAACCAAGCAGAAATAAAGTGCCATTTAAATTCACTGGTGAACCACAGGGGAACTGTGTGTCTGAGTGACCCCTGGTTTTAACTATTTCCCACTCGTCTATCGTTAGCTAAGTGCGTGAAAACTATTGGTATTATTACACCAACAAAACTTTGCAAATGGCCCTTTCTTTCATCCACACCAGGAGGAATTCAACTGTAAAACTGAAATATATATATATATATACATTCATATATAAATCTGGGTTATACACACACAAATCTGTGTATCTATGGCAACCAAAGCGATAAAAAGGCACCCTGTTGTAGCAGCAGGTATATGTGCTTCCCAGCAGGTGCTGTGTGTCCTGCAGCTGACATGGAGGTAATGCACAAACTCTGTATGGCTTTATGGTCTGTCAAAAAGAAAATCCATTTCCCAAGGATGGTCTTCAGGGATGAGGCAATCTATTCAACGACCCACACAACACATTTCAAAATTTCACAAATATCGTTTTAATTAACCATGCTCGTTCGATTTAAGGAGCCCTGTGAACTGTAAACGATAAAAAAAGCAACAAACCTTCTTCTCGTGCCCCATTTCCATCCTGAAAGCCTTGTACCTTACTTTTAATTCTGAAAGCTGACTGCAGGTCAATGTGTTGTACTCTTTACACAGGGGGTAAGAGGTGATTACAGGTGTGCCAGCATTTCCCATTTGGGATCAATAAAGTATATTTTTCTATCTATCCATCTTCTGCCCTCCACACCACCTGACTCAAGTCATTAGATCCTATTCTGGAAGTTCAGGACACACACTCTACACAAACAATGCGAAAAATTTGAAAACAGCTAAGTCCCAGGAACAGATCATTATATCTGTCAAATTTGCAGAATTTACTACAGTATTAAACTTGAATCAGTTGAGGTAAATGTACGAGTCGAAACCTGGAGTTTGATATCGCATGATAATGATTTTTTGAGTGTGATTTTTAATGCCATAAAATTCATTTAGGTTCATGTCCCTTGTGATAGCCGCCATGCTAAGTGCCTGACATGCCGGCATTGTTGCGATCATGGCTATAGGTGGCAGCATACTGCTTTATTTTCACTGGCCTACAACAACCATCAGACCAGCACGGTCTCTGGTCCCATGAAGTTATACAAGCCACCCAGAACCCTTTAAACCACAAATCAAAACATGATTGATGCTAGACTACATTTCCCATTTCCTACTGTCAAATGGAAAACAAAATCTCTTATTTGCGTTTCCAGTTACCTTGAATTTATTTTGACTGAAGTGGATTCAAAATGCCAAGTTCTTTTCAGGTGACTTTAAAACACTCAGAGGTGCCTCATTGCCCTAGTTTTAATGTCGCGAACTCAAATAAAAGGTTTAATTAGCATAGAATGGATGGGCAATCCGAGAGAAAATAAACAGGGAAAGATAGCACCCTCTCTGGCGGTCTCCCTAGCGATCTCATGGCAGCTTGCTCGCGGAATCACAGCTAACAATGGGACAGCCAGAGTTTGCCGTGCTCCTGTCATACAATATGGGATCTAGACCAACAACACACACATTTTGTGGGCTTGAGGCCTTCGTCATTGTGAACAAAAACATCCTTTGCACAAAAGACACCAGGGGTAGCAGTGGTGGGAGTGAGACATGAAATAGGTTGGACAGCCAGTGAGGCCAGGTTACCGGTGGTGTGATGACGTGCAAAACTGCACAAATAAGGTCATGTAAAGCGACATTTACCATGCATTTTGACGTAGCATATTAGCTTACAAAGCTATCTAAAATACTATTTAATTTATTCTGTTTTAAATTGGTATAGGCGGAATCAACACAAGTGCACGGGGAATTAAAGGGCAGTGAAACCAGCGACAATCATACGTGCCTTTTTTCCCTCCTCTATGAAAAGATCTTTGAGTGCTTACACCAGCGTGTCGATCGCGCACCCCGCATGCTTACGGAAGAGCATGGATATGCGCAATCACCCCTAAGCCGCCGTTTTCCGTTTTCTGATTTGAGTGTGCAGGAATACGTGCGACGCAGGTCACAGCCATGCCAAGGGGTGACTCGAACCCTGTTCAGGCAGAATTAGGGGCAGAGGAGGAAGCAGAGGGGGAAAGTGGTGGTGATGGGTCTGTTAGGGGGCCGTCCTGCTCCATGGCTACGTTATCCTTTAGCCTTTTCCGGGTAGCTAATAATTAGTGAGTCAAACGCTATTGCTTAGTTAATTTTTATTATTTAACCTGCGCATTTTTTGTCATTTTAATTAGGTTTCTTCGATTTTTTATCTGATCATTATACTGTTGCTTTCTTTATACTTATTTTATTATATAGATTTATAAAAATTTTAAATTTGACCCTATAGTTCCCAAACTGCAAATTGTAAAAAAAAAAATGTCGTATTAAATTGTTGTATAAAATGTGTGTAAATGTTTATTGATTTTTAATAATATCTATCCATCGATGCATTTCTTACCCCATCACTTACCACATTTATAATTTTGAGTAATAATTGTTATGTATGCAATAAAATTAATGACAAATTTTAAACATTAAAATGTTTAGTTTATAATGAAATACTTCACAGGAAAAAGCAAATTTTCCAATTACAAATTGTATGGCTAGTAGTAAAACCTAAATCTAAAGGTAATATTCCTATTATATAGCTATATAATCCATATCAAATTCTTTATACATTTTCTATTTACATATATAAAAATGTATTTAATACGTAATCAAAAATATATATTTAAACAATAAAACAGCACACTTTTTGCCCAAATCTTTCACAGTTGAGCAGAAAGTCATGTTTTTCGCTCAGCGCGAGTGCAGGTAACACAAAGAACAGACTGCGAGAATAACAATGACAAAAATGTTAATAAACGTTGGCATCCCGTTACTCTTAAGCGCTCTTTCCCTAAATAAATAAATCGATAATAGTGCTGGAGGCTCTGGAGCACCTCTCAGTTCCAGCAGTCCCGATGTCGTCCCCTATTTGCTGAGTTACCAAGGATTTGTTGACAAGTTCTACTTGAACAAATTGTGTTTAGACAACAGTATATTTCATTGAGGTCTTTTGCACTGACTGGGCCAAGGTCGGTTTTATATTCTACTGAAATCATAAATGACACTCGAGATAAACAGAGTGTTTACACTCCCTGAGTGAGCTGAAGCTGATATGTAAATTTAGCTGTCTTCTTTCATCAAATTTGCATTTACCCGCTTAACCAAACACTACAGGCCTCCAACTCAAACAGTTTTAATGATGGTCTCCCCTTTATGACCGATTGCGGTATCTGGAAAAAGGGAACAGCAATTTAGATCGGAATGAAAAGACTGAAGCATAGTAGCTATTGCCAACCAGCTGACAATAATTGGATCAACTTTGCGGAGAAATTGATGTGTTTTGATGCTCCGATGGCGGACGGGGCATCGGCCTGCTTTCGCCGATTCATTATTTCCCTTTTATCTTCTGCCGCCAGGCCCTTCGGCTGCGGATATTCTGTGCGCCGCTAATCAAACAACTTTAATAAGACTAAACAGCGTCTCCGCACCGCAGAGAAGATCCTCCATCCCTGTCTGCAGAAGCCAGGTGAAGGTGTCACTGAATACCAATTCGCCTCTGCGTGTCGCCTCTCCATCCTCTACCTGGGGTACAACCTACAACAACACCTGCCCCCCCAAACTCCCATCTTCTCTAACTTCTTCAAAGTTCAGTCAGCAGCTTCTGCTGTTTTTTTTTCCCCACACAAATTAAATCGGCCATTTAAACCACTCCCCACATCCCATTTAATGTTAATTTTAGGCACTACAGTGCTTTCCTGTGTCTTTTTATGACATTTCCTGTTTTGAGTGCCCAGTAATTCTCATAGACTCACTTTTAAATGACTGCCTGTTGATAAGTAGCGTGATTTATATGTTCATTTTCCGTGGGCATTATGCAGGCCATTAGGCCGCGATTCAACACTGCATATAAACATGAGGCCGAGAGCTGATGGCGTTTCATATAACCGCCTTGAATCATCTTAAACGTTTTCCTCATATTTCATTAATCCCTTATATTAAATCATGAATCTTTGTATTTAGAAGCATGTTTAGGTATTTTATGCACTGGTTTAAAAATCAGGTTTCAAACAGGTTCTGCATAAATGTGACATTTTATTCAATTTTAATTTAAAAAATGTCACGTAGAACTTTTCATAGACCTGCATACTGAATGCAAATACCTTAAAAGAAATGTTTAAATGATTAGAAAACTGAGGAGTAGGACAGAGCAGACAAGGGCTTGTTCTTGGCACTGATCTATCGACATTCTAAGATTTTGTGGCTGAAAAACGGCTTGTGGAATCAGACACGTTCCTGTTCCCGGAGCCGGCTGGCCGGGCACATTTATTTTTTGTATGTTTTACGACATATTCATCCGACGAGGAGGGTGTGCAGTGGTGCAGCCCTGATGTCTGTGACCCCGGGTCAGACAGGAGGCATTCTGCATTTTCGAGTCGAGACGGGGCGTGCGAGATCGGCACTCGCGTACTTTCGTCCGCTGCTTGGCGACATCCAGTGCCGGCGGTACCAGGGGGAGGTTTAAAGTCCGTCACACGCAGGCCCATTCCGGCCCGGCTCGTCTCCGCACCCTTGTCTGGTGCTAAAATTGATGCCTCTAGGCCCCTGCCAGGACGGGCAGCTGCCGCGGCCAGGACTGCCTTTGACAAGTTAACAAGCGCAGAACAAAACATGTGACTGGTGGCGACAAAGGGAGACGGACTGGGGTGGCGGGGGGGGGGGTTGGGTACTGAGAAGTTTCCAGCATTTTCAGGAAGGTCCCAGCGCATCCTCCTCTATAGAGCAAGAGAGGGGAGAGAAAGGCGGACCCCACTAATAGCTGGCGCTAGGTAACTGAGGGTCTCCCGGCCTGGAATGTAGGTCCCATTGTGCCCCGGACCCCCCCCCCCCCTCCCGTCCGTCCGTCACAGACCCCCATCCATAACTCACAGGACTTGTCTCGGCTGCTTCATATATATAACTTTTTTTGTTTCATTTAAACAGCCTTGTGGAAAAAAAAAAATCTTGCAGTGGAGTGTGCCCGTCAAATTGCTATCTAATGGTAACAGGAGTGAGCGGCCAGGGAGATATCGGTCTTTCCTGCAGGCCCCACTAGCGTTCCTGCCTTTCACGGAGCTGGGAAGATGCCACACACAATCTGTTTGTTCTGCATGAGCAAACAGATTGTAAACTGGCTGATAATTTTCGTACTGACAATGTCATTTACGGCTGTCAGCTTTTTGTCTGCTGTGTTTGCTTTATTCAAATATGAACCACGCGGCCCTCCCATTCGGCGCTTCCTTCTGCATTAAAATCACATCAATTCGCCTCCATTTCGTCTTATCTGAAATTCATTGGAAGCAATCACTTGGTTGAATGCTTTGCTGTCGCCATGGAGACGAAAGGTCTAGTGTGGACTTCAGAAGGATTAGGAACTTGTAAGATTTAAGTCTTGAAGTACACAGTTGCTTTGTTGTGCCCGCCTTTGATTTTGAAGGGAGAAAATTCGCCCGTCCTTTCATTAGAAAAAAATTAATACATATGCATACACACCGGTAACAGAGATCTGTAAATATCCATTCACACCCCGCATCTGGTGAATGCACTTATCTGTCCATTTGTACAAAATACACATTGATATTCATTTGCCCACCCCTCATTGGCATTCTTGTAGTGTCACGATCTGTGGATCTAAATTTATGTTTTATTTCTCCGCGGCTTCCACCCAATTTGTTGGGACCGTCGGCTTGGTGCCAAAGCGTCAGAGGTCAGCACTCGCGAGGTCCCGTCGGTGGCACTCGGCAGCCTTGGCGTGAGATAATAAATCCCATGTCTGGGGCTGAGCCGGCCCAATTGGACCCAAACTGCTTCCCGGGGCATGGCGCTCCGAGGCTGGAGTATCTCCCTTCTCTTCTCGGGGGTCAGAGGGCCGGGTGCCGAGTTACACCTCAGACCGTCTGCAGACGTTACTGGGCTTTTTTCTCTCTCCTCTCCTCTTGCGGTTTTTCCGTGCACTTAGTGTACAGAGGTTCCGAAAAATGTGTCCTGGAATGATAGTCAGTGATATGCCCACGGACACAGAGGCATACCAGACGAAGGACTAAAAGTATAAAGTAAACTCCCCCATTAGCTGAGCTGCGTTTTTGCTTGGGTCTTTCTCTTGTGTATTTTTACGTACCTTCCATAAATTCCAGAATTCCCTCTCATTCCTGTCATTTCCTGATGCGTAGTTTTAAATGTTTTGTATCCTACAAGGAGATTTTTCCTGACCCTGAGAATAATGAAGCTGCAGTTGGTAAGCGTGTCAGAGCAACAATTAATTATTTAAGCGCGGTCTAAAAAAAATCGCACCAGTCCGTAGGTTTGATTTGCAGCTTCAGTGAAAGTGCAGGCTCAACATGAGAGCAACGTAACTTATAATCTGTAATCGAAATTGAATCTCTCACCTTAAATTAAAAGCTTGCAGGAAAAACATGTTCTGCACACTTATTAACACTGAAGCATTTAGTCTTACTTAATGTTAAGCATTTATTCTTAATTATTATTATTATTATTATAATTATTATTATTATTATTATTATTATTATTATTATTATTATATTTATGGCAGTTTCGTTTTTCTTACCCCTATTAGCAACATTGAACAGCAGTTAAATGAAAATAAATATATATGTAAAGGTGAAATAATCCAATTTATATCGAGCTTGAATTTGACATGCAGATGACATCCATGCAAGGTCTATGTAAATCTTTGTGTACAAGGTCCATGTGAAACTCCTCTCAAGATTATTTTACCATTTTTTGTGAAGTGTTAGCAAAGGTTACACATCATTTCTGGCGCTCCCTGGCATGAAGGTAGACATTTATTTTGCCTTTGTAAACAGTGTTACAATATGCCGACGGCATTTCATAGCCGCGTGGCTGGAATTTGAGGTGTAAACAGTGCTTTTCCGTCCCCTACATCCAATCACCAAGAGCATCTAAACAATCAATATCCTTTGCATTTTGGTATTTACAGCCCAACAGCGGCGCCCATGACGAGTTCATCTCGCTCGTTGAATATGTCACAGATTGTCATGACTTTGGGAATATCGGATCAGCTCTGTGTAGGACAGTGAATACCAATGTCATTAGCCGCTGATAGAAATATGAGGGGGACTAAAATCATATACATAGCAAACTGATTTTTGATAAAATCGTGTATTGTGGCATAAAAAAAAAAATCAAAAATTGCTTTATTCAAATATGAACCACCTTTTCGTTGTTTGTCATTTTGCTGTGCATTTGCTGTGCATCTGCTAGTTTGCTACGACTTCCTGCTACAGTTTATTTTCTATAGTACATTTAGAAGTAATTCATTATTAATATCATAGTCACGCAGGATGCTGGCTCACTTTGCATTGAAAAGTGGGTGGGAGATAAATCGCCCCCCGGCAGCTTCTGGGTGGGCAGTGGATGCACAGGTGCCGCCATCTCCATCAGTGGGGGTTCAAGTCCCGCACTGCCTATCCCTGCAGCCCCCCTCTGGTACCCGCTCACATGGAACACAGAATCAGAACACACACACACACGCACAAACCAGCCAATCAGCCGCCTTGTTTCTCGGTGACAGCCAATCAATCAGGAATGATTGGTTCTAGAATCCCTAACAATAACATTGTCACTGCCTCCTAAGCCTCAAGCACAGGCTGCAGCACAATACTTTAATATACACACAATAATTTAGCAGTGGTATTTAAATGTGAGATATTAAGGGCTGCTTGAAAGTTTGGTTGTTTCTGTGTATGGGAGGCAAATTCCTGATAGTGAGCTTGCTGGCAGGTCCTGAGACGTGTCAGTCACCTGTACACGCTTCAGCGACTCTGACATACTTCTCCTCTGTTGTAACCGACCTCATAATGGATATGCGGGGGGGGGGGGGGGGGGTGGGCGGACACAGGACGCGCAAAACGGGGGTTGCGCGCCCGCGTGTCGGAGGGGCGCGAAAGAATGATACCCTCTTGGTATCGCCGGTGGAC
>JAODKM010000025.1:22863686-22895504 GCA_026780845.1 Petrocephalus sullivani
CCCGAGACCGGAAACCGGAACCCACCCAACTACCCGACCCCCCCCCACCCCACACCCCCCCCCCCCAAATCTTGCGACGGCTTTCCCGGTCTCAAATGCCCATGCAGGTAAGGATACATACATGGGGGCATAGACGCAGGGCAGAGAAACCAGCCTGCTTACGAATGTGCGCATTGTGCCCGGGTTTTGAGGTGTGATGGTGGGGGGGGGCGTGTAGCGATAGATAAATGACTATACAGTAAAATGTACAATGGGTATTAAAGGTTCTAGGCAGCTGTGCTCTTATCTGGCTGCGGGGAGAGCCCCCCACAACAAAGGGGCCCGAATCGGCCCCCGCCTGATTCATGGGAAACCCATTGGCCAGCCATTGTGGCCGCCCTTCTGCTGAGCAAATAGTTCAAACTGTTCATTCCCATCTCCCATTCTCTCCCGCGGTACATTGTCTGTGTCCCTGCATTTCAGGCTGTGAGGAGGATTGCTCTCTGGGCCGGTGAGCAAACAGTCCAGAAAGGCGCCAACTATCTTCTGCCGTTCCCAGGAGAACTAGCATTTTCATTTCAGCTCCAAGCTGTCAAAGGATTGAAGAGTTTATGTCAGGATCCTGAATTAATTGCTTTAAGCTGGGGGCCGACTACATTTATCACCAAATGTTCAGTAAAATGTTTCCTAGCGATTATACGCCACCCCACCCCCCCCCCTCCTATGCATGCGCACTCACCCAACACGCACACATGCGCGCACACACACACGCGCACATGCACGCAAGCAAAATCCTAAGCCTGTAGTCAACCAAACATTTGTTATTGGATACATACGGGATGAATTTCTGCAATACTAATGATGCATTTAGTAGATCTGCCGGCACTATGTCATGAATAATGGCAGGTCGGCGGCTGTGGGGATTTGGGAGGAGAGCGCGACACCGGGAGAATTAAAAAGGACTTTCCTGCTGTGCAGACGCGGGGCAATGCGCGGATCTGTTCAAACAGTTCGGTCGCCCGCGCTTACGCGGTGCGGGCTGCTCCGGAAAGACGCGGCACCTTCTGCTGTCCAGAGACGCCGTCGCTGGCTGCCAACTGCGACGTTTTCTCGGCACGCTGGAGGGCGGCGTTTAAATTCCTGCAAAAAAGTGCCAGCTAAAAGAAAAACTAAAAATGCACAACGGGAAGCTTTGCAGTAGTGGGCTTCTTTATAACCGGTCATTTTTTATATTTCAGCCTACGAGGTGAAATATTTTCCGAATAAACAAAATCTTATCAAATCCAATTTGTCACCGGTGAGAGAGAACCTTGTGTGCAGAGTCCACAACAGCAACAACAATGAAATAATACAAATACAGAAATAAGAAGCATACAAAAATGGTAAATAGTAAATAGTACAGTAATAAATAGTACGCAAAATAGAAAAAACTACATACAATAAAGAGTAATACCCAGCAGTATTGACCTCTGTTGGATGCAGTGGCAGTTAAACATGCACTATGAGCCATGTAGTGTGGTAGCACAGTCATGAGAGCATGAGCATGGATGTAGTGGATACCGATGACAGTCCATGGCTTCATTGACCAGCATTGTGACGTCCCGATTTCTTCCACTAAGAATGAGGCATCCGATAGCCTTCAGTGTTCATTACATCACTCAAAACCTGGCCAGGAGGGATGAGGTTCTAACACAGTATGGGAATGTGTTAAGAGGCACCCTTTAACTCCACTACCCATAATGCTTCCTGTCCATCCCCACTACAGGTTGGACAGTGACCCTACACTCACTTAGTACACATATTAGCTGCCCCCCGGTTGGGCCTATTGCATGTCCAGCTGTTCTGAGTTTAGTTTAGGACCTGGGCCACCCTCAGTCCTGACAGAACACTGCTTGGGTTTCTTCTGTATTTACTTGAATAATTTGATCCCCATATTAACAAAGCTGCCTCACATTATGTCTATATTGCTGTGATGTTGGGGGAGGCACCTCGAATTGTCCCAGAGTATTAGTGCCATGGATCTCCGAGAGGACTTTGGACTGTACATAAGTGAGGAATATTTGCATTTGAATAAACAGCGTGGACCTTTCAAAAAGTGGTAATGAAAATTAATCAGACTGCCAGTGAGGCACTGCCCTGGCGGTAACCCTTCTCCGTGTTCACTTCCACCCGGCCAACATTTGCAAGCCGCCAGTCAAACGGCGGCGAGGACGACTAGCACCGTGCTTTGCATGCCGCCCGGGGGCCCAGCCGGCCATTTGCATTCGCACCGGAGCTTCTCGCCAAATAATGACTCTTCTGTTAACCCCGGGTATTGTGGGAGGCCCGAGACAGTTAGCCGTAACCGAATTAATCCCAAACCACATGAGCAGAAGCAGCCCTATTTCCGTATTTTCGGGTCGCGGCCCAGAGGGACTCGGAGCTTTGTCGGATACAGGGGCACATGACACCACGGGGCCACTCCCTTATCATGTCGACTGTTGTGAGTTCGGGTTCGAGCGATAGCCACAGTGGATAGATGCAGTCTTCAAGTGTTGCCTTCAACTCTCTGTGTATCATGCTGTGGAACCATTTTAAAAGCCGCATCTAGAACCCCATGATAAAATTCCATCCTGTTGTCATAGTAACATTCTGCAGGTCGAAGTAGGGGGTACCTTGAACTCTTGCCTACATGGAGAAAGGCAGGGTCCCCGGTGGGTGACCAGACATGTACAACACATGCCACACATCAATGGGGATGATCCAATAGGGCCAGGGGTTGGGGGGGGGTGTCCTTACGTGGAAGATGTCGTTAAGTCCCCCAACTGTTTTCATCTCCCTTGTTGTCGGCTCAATATCTCCTCTGGGGGTCTTTCTATTGCAAATTGGAAAATAAGGGGATCGGCTCATGGCGAAAGGAGAGGGGAGGCGCCGCGATGCTCAGCAAGCTAATCTGACAGAAAATTTAATTACCCTCCACACGATGTCATTCTCACCAGCGAGCAGCCTTGGGAAAAACTGTGTGCATCAAGGGAGTAGGCGGGGGGGTGGGGAACGTAACCCCCCAAAACTATAAGTAATCTGTTTGACTGCGTCATAGACGCCCCGCAGCCTTTTAAAGACAATCAATCTGTATATAATAAGCACCTCTTCTATTTATATGGGATTAAAATGAGGATTAATTTAATTCAAGTTAGGGCATCTGAATTAATTAAATCCCTCGTGTTGACACCCTACATGGAGGGAATTTAATACAAGGGCTGTTAACGGGGCAGCGGAGGGGGGCAGAGGAGGGTGCTGGGGTGGCATTTTTGATGAACCTCCAGCTTTTGGGATTTTGAAGTCATAAACTCAAGCGGAGAGTAAAATGGCAATTAGGAGTATTATGCCCAGGATAATCTGAGCCAGAGGCAGACACGGCTATCTTTACATCATACAGGCAGGATAACACAAGCTTCACATTGTGTTAAATGTGTTTGTCTCGCAGCAAAATAAGCTTTTTGCTGAAAAATGTAAAAAAACAACCGAAAAAAAAGGTTCAATAACGTTAAAACAAGCATGTTCATGAAGTCAACTTAATACAGCTTCTGTGACAAATTTGGTTTTTGATATAAATATGTAAATGTTATAAATCACTTTAAGGTCCAAAGAGCGCTTTTTCCCACAATCCTTTGGTGTGTCTGCCATTCCTTGCAATGTGAGGAAACATGGCGTTATGTCAAGCCAGTGTCCCTTTCTCTGATTTCTGACGGCATAAACAAACTGACGGCGTGTTGCGATTCCCTGACACCATTTTAATGGGCTGCAGGAATCTGCTGAGGAAAAGCCTATTGTCTGTGTGCATTGCAACATCTAATTAAATGTTATTATGTACTTAGCGCAGGCCTGCTGCAATAGCAACACTAACCTAGCCAACAATTATACACTTGTGCCCAATCATACAGCTAGATACTTAGTGGAGTTTCCCTTAAGATCTCTACTTAAGGGCATGAGATTAGTCCACCTCCTTGGATTTGAACTGGCAACCTTTCGATTACAGGTCAAGTTCCTTAAGGAGGGCGCTCCTGTTCCGGTGGAACATGACCCCATCCCTGTCTCTGCTCCAAATTGTACCTTTTTTTTTATTCTAAATCCACTGGCTGTTATATTGAGGCTCAAAAGAGAGGCAGAGATTCATGACAAGAATTTTTATACAGCATCCCAAAAGATCCCAAAAGACCATAACATCTTCACCAGAATACAAATGATAAGCTGGTTTGAAGTCTGTATTTAAAAAATACACTGTTGCCCTTTTTCTGGGTTGGTATGTGGGATAGCCACACCGGCACAAACCCCTGTCCTCCATTTTGGGTTTTTAGCATGGCTACATAGCCAGTGATGAATGCACATCTTATAATCCATTGTGTTTGCGATAAGTGAAGCTGCAAAATAATCACTTTGTGATGTTCATAATCTCCTCATAACCACACCAAAGTAATAAGGAAGGGTGGTCTGCAGTCCTGCGGCATATTTCAGCTACACATTCTACATAATCACTTAAGGGCTTGATTAACCTAATTAAACTAATTTATCCTGCTAATTTATCCTTTCTGTACCAGCACTGTCAGTGGCTTGAACAGGACAGGAAAAACAGGATTCAGGAGACCTTTGGCCTACAGATTTTTCAATAAGCTTTTAAAAAAAAAATAAAAACAGAGTCACCCCTTTAGGTATCCCTGCCAGTAATCCCCGCGAGGGCATTTCTGACTTCTTCAGTGCGCGCAGCACTTTTCCATGCAGCATGCGGTATGCAGCATGCAGCATGCGGCTCTCTGCACGCCAACCTGCCCCCTCGGCCGGCTGCTCCCAGCCTGCGGAAACCGCTCGCTAGGAACCGGCCCCGGTGCCTCTGCGCTCTGTGGCGTGAGTGGTGTGTTTGAGCTTGCCCGCTTTTCTCTTTAGAAGACGCCGCGATTATTCATAATTACAGCTAATTATTTCTGCCATCTACAAAGATCTTTGTTGTTTTACATGTGTACCCCCACATTACGCAGCTTTAGCTGAGATGATGCGGCCTGCTTCTTATCGCTTTGCAAATGGCCATGCCCATCATTAAATATTTTTGGTTTTTACTTTCTACTGAGCTTTATTTGAATAAAGCTAATTCAAATTTTTAATGTGACGATTCCTCCTCATCTGAACTAGAACCAGATTGTTCTGTATGTTCAAGATGGCAACTTGTGATGTCAGTGACGGTCTCAGCCGGGGAACATTTCTGCATTTTTCTGGACTGGCTACGTTCTGGAGAGTTCGGGGGGGTGGAATATGCAGCTGCTCAAAAGGTGCCCCAGAGGAGGAATGTCACACCACGGTGATAAAAGGCCCGCCTGTACCCCACGGCCGTGGCAGCTTCTCTGGGCCCTTCTCTCATCCCTCCGTCTATCGCCCGTGTTCGGTGACCCTCCTTTTCCCCCGGTTACGTCATTTTAAATCACATGCATAAACCATCACTCTACAAGCATCTTACTCATCAGCTAGAATCACATCCCGTTAATTTTACGGCTTTCTTTATGACAGCCGCTAACAAATTGCTTCCATTGTTTTCTGTTCGAAGTAATAACACCTCGTCCTTTGTTCAAAACTAAACTCCAAATTTCACGGTCACTTAATCCCATTGGAAGCTTAACGTGTCTTTTTCCACAGTCTCTCGATTTTCCCCGTTGCAAAAAAATAAGTGGCATCCGATCATCATCACGAGAGGTAACGTTTCAAAGAAATGTACCTCTGAAATCTCCTCTACTCTTAATCCCACCATTCTTTCTGAAAGTTCGAAAGCAATAATTCTTCTCAAAATTTTTCTGCTGGAAAGAACCTAAATTATTATTTGGCTTCCCCCAGTTAATACACATATAAGATTAGGTCATACAAACCTTACTGAAGGTCTAAGTGTGGCTTACGTAACACAGAGAAAAATGTTGAGTAATTGTAATAAATGCCAGCTTTGAAGAACCTTCGAATATCTTCTTAGATGGAAGGTTGGGGCTGAATTCTAATATCATTCCTCAAAGACAATCAGAAGGTTCTCGATGTGACATTCATTGATCATCTGAAGCCTGTGTATTTGCAGAATTTCTCCAACAGTAGAAAAGGTGGCAAAATCGGTTTTCTCCCTAAACGCTGCTCTACTCTAGGGACCTAAGCGGGTATAATTAAAGGAGTGGAGCGTCGGTGCCGGGGACGACATGTGAGCAGTGGAGAGAAGGGCCTTCTCACTACAGGAGCCCTCTAATCCTTAAGATCACTATCAGTGAAGATGGAACACTTCCCAGAATCCAGCCTAGTCTCCACCATCAGATCCAATCAGATCAGGTTACACTGGATGTGCCCTTAAATGGGGATAGGATGTTGACCACAGCTCAGGTCGCACCCAGCCAGAGTATCTTCCCCCGCAATCAGCAGCTTACTCTGGGCATCTGGGAGTATGCTAACCATCAATCAAAGCATTCACTGTCTATCTGCAGTGGCACTTGCCTCATCACTGACTGGCTGTGTTTTCAGTTCCCTACTGGACCAGCCGGCACAGTCAGTTTGACCCCATCAGCCAAATATTATGCGGCAAATGAAGCAACACATTTTGCGCAATTGTCTCCTTTCGCCGTAAAAGTGCGTAATGCCCGCTAAACGCTAACGAGCACCCGTTTCGATGCTCTCACCGAGGGCACTCCTTTAAGTCCTGAAACAAAAAAAATGCGTAGTGGAAAATCCTTTCGGAATAATAGTATGTAATACAATAATTATTAATTAAATTAATAATTATTCGCAACTAAGCAGAACAACAGCAGCAATTATATACCTTGATACCTTACACATGAAACTCATTTTAAATGCAAAACAATCTCCGTCCTGCAGTCAGCGTCAGCCGTCTAGTTTACGCTTCGATGAGCCCTAAACGTTTAGCCAAAGAAAAAAAAAGTTTCAATCTTCTTTACATTAAGGTGGATTATATTTCTGACGTTCTTATTCCTTTTTATGTCTATAAGAAAGTGTCTGAAGGTTCATTGCCAAAAGTCATCTTCGAAAAAAGTAATCTTTTGCGGATAATGTTAGACACAAGCGGCTTTGTTTTCATGAGGTATAATACGTTTAACCTTGAGCGTTATTCAGACTTTTCATTCGTGACATGTCACACAAATTACCAGTCGGACACAATTATGCTCTACGAAGCTTTGTAATCTAAATGAAATACAAATTATGATTTATTAATTAGACACCATAATAAGAATTAACATTATTAAAACAATATATTTTAATAATGAATATGTAATAGTACGACATCATAATTAAACAATTGGTCTATTTTTTTTATAAAATGGAATTTATCTAATTGTGTTTAAGAATATATTTTACGTTTATTCGAAATTTAAATATATTAATTTGAGAATACTGTACACTTCAATAGGCCTAATTTGCGTCTTGCCTACATCTCATTAATTAAAATCATAAGCATTAAAGAACCAGAATTCATTCCTAACTCGGGGGAAGCATCCAGTAGTGTTGTTTAAATGGCCCTGAGCATCGATTTGTAATTGGAGAGGCCTTTAAAAATATATAAAGTATACAGCAACAATTTTGCCCTCAATAGGTTTATAAAATGAGACACCTGCCCCCTGGATAAAACAGCCACAAAACGCAGCAGCAGCAATCGGTTTTTACTTCTGCTTCAATAATCTGACATTTCGCTCATGTATCATTAGCGAAGACAATAATTTCATTGTTCATTAAAATGTATTAATTTCTTTAAATACATCAACATAATGTGACAGAGCCTTGTATGCAACATATATACTCTGTATTCACAAAATAAGCTCAAGGCTATACCTCGTTTACAATAATTGTTACCTTTAAATAAATGGTGTTTTATTTGTAATGTTTTGTCGTTTCTTAGAATTATACGACATTACAACACAATGAATATGTCTGACGTTGATTGCAGGTGAGACTTCCGTTTAAAGAAAAGTACAACATCGAATAATTTTGCGAGGTTATTCTTAGCGTCATAGTTAACACTTGGCCTTCCTACAGTTTAATTCAAATGACACTCGATATGTGTGCTCTTCCCAAAATCTGTATTTTCCCGTGCATTTTGTTAGTGACAATGATAGAATAAAAATGTTTGCGTTTTTTAATGCTTAACATCGCCATTCAGATCTATCATGCTGTTACAATGGTCTGCAAGGGTATTGATTTATGACGTTAACTGAAGTAATATTGACTTAGATGATCACCGTTGCCGCTTTTATTGTCGGTGGTGGTTTTTACGATTAAGAAACGCCAGTTTAACATCACCTTGCTTTACCTATGTTTAAAACCACACACGTGTATTTTTAATGTTCCGTACTTTCCGATGTATTGTGTTCTCTTTCTGTTTTTCCCAGAATACTACGGGCGATAGACCTATTTCGTCTTGCTGGCTTGCAGCGGATCTTGGAAACACCGAAAAAAAAAAAATCTTCACTTTTATTCTGAGGTAAAGATGTTTGAGATCGGGACGGGCCTAAATTAAGCGTGGTGCCATGAACAGAAACTGGCTGCTGAAAATCTATAGGGCAGCTTTGAATTTTGACTTCGTTGTCCTTTAATATACTGTGGGATAGCCATTTCCCTTGCTAAGATATAGGATTAGGGGTGTTTCCAGTGAAAGAAGAGTTAAGTCGGGATAGTGTGAACCGTCCCACCCCTGCAATGGGCTAAAGGAGCATTACAGCTTGTAAGATTGGGGTACCGCCGTCACCCAGGAGACGCCTCTACTTGGGTGTTCCGGGCCCCGGAAAATTTAAGCAAACTGGCGGCTGGAAGGCCCACTGGCTTTCTTATAAATAGCCATATGTGTTTTAGGCCTGAAAGAACTAAGTAAAGTAATTGCTAGAAATAAAAAATTGACACGAACGGCTAACGCCAGGTAATTCCTGGGTAAGGCGGGCAACGTGTCGTTCGGGCGGTAAGGTTTCCGTCGCGCAGCCGGTCGCTACTCACTAACGACGCGATCGAGTGTGTTATGACCGCTCAAGTCACACGCTTTCAGTGAGAAGTAGTGACCTTTCCATCCCCATTACGCTTTACGTGCACGTTTTATGTTTTAATCACTTATCCCGGTTATCAAAAAAATTCAAAAATTCCCTTTGCTTGGTTTCTGTACACACCGTGGCGATTTGCGCGTTACACTCAGAAGTATCCCACTTCGATCTCCGTAAGTAAAACCTTATTCTTTGGGAAATATGCAAATTCGCGCCACTGGTAAGAAATGTAATTAAATCGGGTTACCAAAGTAAAAGGATCAACAAGCTGCCTTATGGACCATCGCTGCTCTTGTTGCTATAACAACAGAATACGGGTCCCTGTGATGTAGTACCACAGCCGTTTGCAAAGGCATTTCAGTCTCCTCTGACATTTCAAAACCCTTTTTGTGTCTGCCTGAGTGTGTGTGTGTGTGCGTGTGTTTGTCTGTCTGTGAGAGAAGCTCGGGCAAAATCTGCCTTCTGGAATCTATGGGCCTACATGTCAATTTACATTTATATTTCTAGATGCTCCATTCTGGACGAGAATTCGATACTTTTTTAATCAGATAAGGGACAACTTTACGAATCAGCTGAACGGTTTGAAAAGGGACAAATGATTATTTGATACTAAAATTTGTTATATCAGAGAAACCGAGAAGCCTCACAATTAAGAAATTTATATCAAAGTAGCCACACTCCTGAAACTTGAATTATTCTCTGGTATTTGCCGTCATTTCTTTATCAAAGAAATCCGAAGGAGAAGCCGGTCCGCTTTGAACCTAACCATCAAAAGGCCATTCCTATTTAATGCCCACTAGAGTCTGCTTGACTGAGGTTATCGCCCCATCAAAAGATCTGAAATGAAGTACGTGGGTATACACTCGTTTAATGACGAGTAATGGACAAATCCGAGGGCTTGCAATTACTTCTGGAAATGGGGAGAATTAATTATTTAAAAACGATTAGCCTTTTGATGCTATGCCATAGATTCCATTATGCGGTTAAAATATAGGATACTCAAGTAATGGTATGAAAGAAAAAAACGAATAATAATAACAATAACATTATTTATATTATTATTATTATTGTTATTATTATTGTTATTATTATCATCATTTTATTATTATTATTAATAATAATGATAATATTGCCCCCACTGGCATTCAAAAAAGCCTTGTTTACTAATACGCAGTATGTTTTTTGCAAAACACATAAACGTCTCTTTGAGCTTACATTACTGCATTAGTAAAAAATATTAAAACATTTTTATGAAATCATATACAAATAATGAGACCACAAGCGAGTATAAAAATACGAACACCTGTGCGCGAACTGAGCCAGCAGACATTTAAAAATGTATCGCGTATATATTTGTTTCCAAATGTAATAAACACCATAGGAATTACCTGAGCGCATTAAGCAAACTTAATTAAACTTGCTATGGTTTCGAATCAGCTGATTAACAATATAAGTTTTTTTTTTCATTCTAAATTTTAAATTAGAACCGTATCGCGTGGGTTTGCATCTGACGTTCCAGGGAAAAAGGCGTAAATATTGACTACAATCCGCCGGCTTGACAATTTGAATGACTCGCGTTGCTGATTTAGACGTTTAAAGATGTTAAATATATCAACTACAGTAAATTCCTACGAAAGGAATTAGATCAAATTAATCGACGCTGGTAAATTAACCGTAAAACAATTCAATACTTTAAAATATCAATAATTGAGAACAATAAGAATAACGCTGATCGGCAGCATTTTTGGGTGATTAGACACGGAATAGGTAATTTATCACTTTTTATCACTTTAGTTTTTGGGTGGGTTAATTTTTTATTTTTAATTTGTTTTATTTATTTGCCATGTTGATATAGGGGTCGTTCTTTCTGGTTTTAATGAATAAGCGTTTGTTTTCCTTAATACGAACCAATAAGTTATATTCAGGGTTTATTAATAACAAGGAGCAATACATTTTTTAAAGGTATCCAAAAATATAATTTATCCACTATTTAAGTAGATTAGAATAAAGTAGATGGAACAGAAATAATCTTAACAGCATAAAATAATTGCAAATCTGCCTAGAGATACCCAACGCGTAAAAGGTATACTGAAAAGTTTTCATTAGGATTGTACTAATGTGTGACTGTTTAGGCCTATTTTTTCGGGATAATAATACGTTCACGTAAGAATTTTACCCTAAGCAGAAGCTGGGACGTGGTGGGTTTGTTTTCTTGGTATTGAAAGCATGGTTGCAGCTGGTTTTTAACACAGAGAAAGGGCCCCGGTCGAGCGCTCTCTCCTGACAACATCAAGACTATCAATCAGCTGGCGCGGAGCTCGCTGACACACAAGCCGCAAGACTCTGAAACCGAGAGAAAAGCCGCTAACACACTCCTGCCTGCCTTAGCTCGGCTGTCCAGCAGTTTCAAACACTCATTCCCGTTAAAACCAATGAGGCTGAAATGAGGACTAGCCTCGAAATGTCTATATATTTAAGCAAATATTAAAAACGCATAACCCCGAAGGAAAACGTGACCCGTATATTCACAATTTCCGACCGAATATTAAACAAAAAAAATAATATACAAATTTTCAAGTTCCTACCTGATTCGACTGCCGCCATTGATAATTGGAAAGCGAGAAGAGGCCAGTTATAGAGCCTCGGAAGCTTCTCTTACTGCAAAGGGCTGGAAGCATCACGGCATTTATTTGAGCTCAAACTCTGTCAGTGTTGACTTTAGCACAAAGCAAAGATTTCAGTGCCCTGCTAGTTTAAAAAAATGATTATTTTACAGAGATATCGATCAGTGTGCTATAAAAATTCAGCTTAGCATTATGTCTAAAATGAAGAGAACGAAATTTAACGTCTGAGTAAATTTGCTGACATATGACGCCTGTCTATTCAAAGTTTACACTACTCACATTTGGCCGTACCTGTACACATGCTATGTCCCTTCATGTTGCCATTTGATTGTTTACTGGCTCTGTTTATTCGCAGGTCACGAGTGTTTTAAAGAAGATTTGTGCACGGGAATTGGTGAATAAATATACACTTAAAACGCCAAGAGAGAGTGACTTAATATAAAAGACGGAGAGGAAACGTTTCGCCTCGGACCGCGGCGCCAGTCCGGGCACAGTGTCCCCAGTTCAACAGCTTACTCTAACAAATATAAAGGGACGAACTTCTCTCTGGGAATCAAAGTGACAACCCGATATTATGATTTATTCGCGGGAGAACTACATCTTATCAGTTAGGGTCATTGGCGTGGGAGACGCTAAGTAGTTTAAAAGTACCCCCCTGACAATGGCTTAGCGTTACAGAACATAACAGGTTAGAACATCGCGTTGAGCTGCTATTGTTCCTAAAGCTGGCCCATTTTCTACATCTATTCTTCAACGCCTCGGGAGGCTTTTATGTGATAATGAAACAAATTTCATCCTTAGACGGCAACTTGTGTGTCCTCCCGCAGGGGGGAAACAGTGAGAACCACAGTCTGAGGAAGAGGGGCGAGATTTCGGCCAGAGTCCCGCATTCTCCGAACAATGACGAATTTAAGAGGGATTTGAAGGGTGCCATTTAGGGTTCGCTTCGGTGTATTTTAAAGTGAGGGTAATAAGCGAGAAATTAGATGACTCATCCGAAAACGGAATATTAACATAAACAAATTATCCATAATAGGACAATTTCCTTGTAATCATAATTGCTGTTATTATGCCGAGATATAAAACAAGGACAGATTATATGAAGATTATATTATGTCCAACCTAGACAGTTATATATAGACTTCCGCAAGGCAGTATTATTATATGGGGTCGTTTGTTTTGAATTGCTCAGTGTAATAATACGTGTTATGCGGAATGCATGTAAGCCTACATTAAAAACGCGTTCTAAAACATTAAATTATACTGACTGAAAAGTTGAACGAATTAGGTTCAATCGATGTACATTCCCAATGTTGTCAGCGAAAATTGTTCTCAATGTCTGAATATATATATATATATATATATATTTTTTTTTTTAATGAAAATTCATTATTAAGTTTTATTTGGGTGAAGTTATTGTTCACGACTCCGTGTTGATCAATGTGAAAAGAACATAGTTTGAAATAGTACGAGAAATTTTAAAGTAGGAATTCTTGACGATTAGTTTCCGAGTCATTATGCATGCACCCTTTTCACGTGAAACTATTGTGCTGTTGTTTATGTTATTTTGGAATAAATTGTCATGCGCGTATGTTATCACCATTACCGCGATTCACTGTTGCATTGTGACGTTTTGCATTAGATCTTGAACTGTCACTGGAAATGTCAGGGACTGCCAATGGAAAGGCGCGTTATAAATCACATATACAAAGAGCACCTCGACCGCCTTGACTTTTTCATTATTTTTATAATACTGCTGTTTTCAACACATAAAAAAACTTAAGTGATTGGCTAAATTCGTACGCATGCTTTATTCAGAGAGGAGGCTTCAACTTAAACAAGCGATTAAAATATTTTGACCATGTAACTGCTGAATGTAAACATGATTCACCGACAGGTGTTTTAGAGCGTGTACTTGTACATCATACTAAACTTAGGCTGCAAAATCACAAGTCACCTGAGCAATTCATTATTATAAATAACTATCATTATTATTATTATTATTATTATTATTATTATTATTATTATTATCATCATCATTATTATTATTGGCACAGCATGTGTAGGTTTTACAATGTGAAAAATATCTTGGATGCTAGGTAATAATTAGTCTCGTCAAATGATATTCATCTTACCTTAAGCTGTTTAATCCATGGTCTCCGAGGAATGTTAAAATTTAGACAGCTATTAATTAAAATATGTACTCTAATCTACACATACTCTTATAATCTATAGACCATCACTTGCATAGATATTCCAAAACAACCACAGATTGCATATGAAATCTTAATACTTCTGTCCTTAGTTCTGTTTTATTTAACACTGGCATCACCTTTGCATCTTAATTGAAATGAAAAACACTGACAACTGTGTTCAGAAAAAAACAATAACACTTTAATATAGATTTTATCCTTGTTTCAACTACAAGAATACACATTTACAAGTCATAAATAAAGAATACACAAACATTTGAAGAAGTCCAGGTTTCCCAAATCACGTCCTAAAGTCCATCAGCGAGTCCGGTACCCTCGTTCTATTTTACAATGGTGATTTTTGGTCCGTATTAGAAGGCGACATATGGGATGAAAACGGATATTGTCACATCTTAACAACCTTTCACAAAAAATGACTAAAACTCGACAACTAAACCCTTCGGAAACATTAAAAAATATTTGGAATGCATGTGCACAAACTATCATTTTACAAATTTACAAATTACCTATCAAATGTCCGTCTGTGAAAATTTAAGAGGAGTTCATGATTGGTCTGGAATACACACCTTGATAGTAAGACGTGTCATTGGGTATTGACGACGAATCTAAGCCCGCTTTGCTCGCCATTGAGCCCATGGACAGAGCCCCTGGCATGGGGGAACCATACCCGGAGTAATGCATCGCCTGCTCGTAAGTCTTTAGGTCCATTTTGTGATGCTGCTGTTCCGAAGACATTAAATTGTTGATGGAGAACGGGTGGTTGAATGAAAAGTGATGATCCGGCTTTAGATGCGCTTCGTGTGCGAGGACCGAGTGGTGCTGTACCATGAGGTGCTGAGCCTGAGAGGTCGGCGAGGCCGTGTGCTCGGGGCTCAGAGACTGGCTGGATTTCATGTCCGACATGGACCTTTTCTGCTCGTTTGACGGAGAGCTGGAGTGCGGCGACTCGTTGCCGTTGCAGCTTTCGGAGCTGCTGTTAGATCCGCCCTCCGACGTTTTCCTGCCGGACTCCTTACACAGCTTCTTATCGCATTTGAAGCGCTTCTGCCGCCTCAAGTAGCAGCCGTTTTCGAACATGTTTCCCGAGTCGGGATGAAGGGTCCAGAAAGAGCCTTTGCCCGGCTTATCCGGGGATCGAGGAACTTTAAGAAAGCAGTCATTGAACGATAATGAATGACGAATAGAATTCTGCCAGCGCTGCTGGTTCTGACGGTAGAAGGGGAAAAGGTCCATGATCCACTGGTAGATCTCGCTTAATGTAAGCATTTTATTAGGGGACTGCTGGATAGCCATGGTAATGAGAGAGATATAAGAGTAAGGTGGCTTGGCGTGGGTGTAGCTTCGCCGGTACGTCTTCGGGTCCCTGGATCTGTTTATGTTAGACTGTCCGTACATGGGGCTCATGGCATTCATGTTGGTATAAGACGTCAGGGCGTTCATGGACGGCGGTGGCGCGGTCATGGGGCTCATGTTGGGGCTGAGCGCGGCGCTCATGCCCGCCATGCCCGCTCCCATGCCGTTCATCGCCCCGGCGCCCGGCGACATTCCCGTCATTGAAGGGCTCATGCCGGTGTTTACGTAAGACATGTTCATGGTATTAGCTGTCATGTTAGCCGAAGTGCTCATTCCTGACATGCTCATGTAAGTGTTCATGGAATTCATTCCCAGTCCCGTGTTCATGTTGCCAACGGACGTGTAACACTGAGAGGAGAGATAACAAAACGCAAAGTTACAAAAATGACTAAACTTCAGTTGCTTGTCGACAAAATATGCAAGTATTAATTCCCATAGTCGATAGTCAAAAGTACAATTTCAGCAAAATAAGTTGTAATGCATTTGTAATTAAAGCTGTAATGCATTTGTATGTAAATACTTGCTCTTCTAATCCGTTTAATATATATAATATACATCATTGTATATTCACACACACAACATAAAATATGTATTTTAAATGGTGTTTAAATGGTACTAAATTATGTTAAGATTGATAAATGTAAATAAAAATATTTTGTTGCTGTACTGCGTAGCACAAAAAACCGATGTTGGATGTAGCTGACGCATATGGTCACGAAAGTAAATATAGCCACACATTAGAACTAGAGTTTGTTTACTATTACTGCTATTAAAAATAATGTATACAAAAAGAATCACACTTGGAAAAAAAAAACATTCCCCAATACGCCAAACCCAAGTTTGTTAGGATAGTGCAGCGTGGAGATTGGGGAGGATTTGGAGGTGCCTCAAGTCAATATTTGATCACAAAGTTAATATTATCTCAGGGCTAATATTGAGTTGTATAAAATGGGATCGGCTTTAGACGAAAAATATATATATATAAGCTACCAACCTCGGGCTCTCCGTAGTAGCTGCTCCAGTCTGTATGCTCGTGTCCTTCCATTTTAACTGCACCAAGCATCGTGGAAGTTCCTAACCCTTATTCCCCCTATGGCTTTCCTGCAGCACACAGCTTGAAATATCTTTAAAACTTGGTATCAGGCAGCAGGATAGCCAGATCGCTGGTCTGCACTCTGCTCCGCGGCTGGCGCATGTGTGTCTTGGCTGTCGGCGGTGCCCACAGGCGCGGAGTCGCGTCTGATGATGTCTGGAGTTGAAATGACGTTAGATCCTGGCTGTTAACGCTGTGATATAGCGCTGTGCGCCGGGCGAGCCTCCAATCCTGTCTTCTCCGTTGCCCTATTTGAATAATCTGCTCACACCTAGGCGCGAGGCTCTTGGGTTTGCCCCCCATTGTACACCTGCGCTAACTAAAAAAAAGAACAGCCCCAGTCTGAAAAGATTCATTATAAGGTAATCTCATTGTTTTTCCTGCTTGAAAAAGGAGAAGGAATTTAAACTGTTGTTCCAAGGGAGATGTTTTTATCATGCGCCGACATTTGTTTCGCTCGGGAATTTAAAAAGCGCGTTTCAATAGCTTTTTTCTGTATTTGTGTGGTCTATAATGTAACGTTTTATGTCATCCGTGTAACAGCCCCACGCTTGACACGGCCTCATTTGGCATTGCGCTTCCTGACGTTAATTTTTTTGAACATGGATTTAATATTTGGAAATATTTGCGTGATATCCTTTTTAGTAAAAATTCTATGCAAATCAAGGAAATGCTGTCGAGTGTGTTTTTCTGTTCCTGTAACTGCTGATTGCACATTTTAAGATTCATGGTGTATATCTTTCTTCTATTTATTATTATTGTTATTAGGTAATTAGTGCCTATTTAGACTGCGTGCGTAACTAGTTAATCGTGTAATGAGTGTACAAGCAAGGTTACCTTCTGCCTCGGCCCACTGGTACCTCCAGCATTTCGCAACAAAGCAAATACTGAGTGGTAACCCTAAGAAAATCACCCTCCCGGACAGGCCGGATACCTGTCTACAAAAGGCGCGCGGTTAATTCTGTGGATGATCCTCAATAACACAGGATCAACTCATTTCATCTAATAAAGCACACGCTGTGTAACCAGAAGACAGTTTGCAATTTATATAGTGGACAATTAACAATTAAGCTCGTTCTTATATGTAAAACATATAAACAAATATTATATATATGTGTGTGTGTGTGTGTGTGTGTGTGTTACACACACGTTTATTTACTAAATTTTATTTATTTAATAATTAATGTATTATAAAGTGTATGCAATGTAGTTTACGTGTCTTTCACAAATACTTTTAAATAAAATGACGATACTCTTTGTTGAAGGTTGCTTTAAAAATGGAGACGTGGAATAAAATAGTACCTGAATAATGTACGTACTAATGAACATCTTTTTGTAATGTTTGGCCATGTGTTGCTATTATTATAAAACAACATCTATTTAAATTGGCTGTACATAATATATACAACTATAAAAAGGGGATAGAAATATTCGTGCTATTATAATTATTTTAAATAAACGAAAATAAACACTCGATGAGTGATATTTATTGAAAGCATATTAATGATTTTCTATAAAGATTTAGAGCGCCCTCTGACGGAGGCAATTCCAGCAGCGTCTGCCTTGAGCGCTGCTGCGTTTGGAGGTACGTTCATCAATACCTCGCATCCCCGTCGGTGCAACATGGCAGTCAAACCAGCAACCTCATTCTACTGCATAGACCATGAAAACATAGACGGGCCTTAGATTCCGTAAAGAGAAATAACTGTAAGAAGAGCAAGAAATCTCTTACAGCAATGGTAGGTAATGATGTCTGCGTATTTAATAGTAGGACTGTTACAGTATTTTTCTAGAAGTACAAATACTTAGATAAAAAAACACTGAGAACAATTTAGCAAAAGGCAATGATTTGGGTATGGATGGTAAGGACGTGTCAATACCAATATAAGGGGAGTACAGTGTGATTTTAAGGGGTCAGGGGTCTTCTAGGCTGACCTGGGACCTACCGATGTTGAAATCAAAACCTTGATTCCGAAGGGCCCCTAAGTAACAGGCACCCTCAAGGATTTGGAATATAACTGGATTGGTCTAGGTTGGGGCCCCAATATGATATGCTTTCATGGGGCCCAAAATCTTTAGTTATCTTCATCGAACAAAAAAAAAGAATGTAAGTTTATATATACATTAAAATAAAAACAAGTGCACTTTACACTGCAATCAAAATTGCAATTAGGGGATGTGAGACTGGCTTTGTTTTGTTCTTTTGGACCTGCTCATTTCCAGGCAATGCTAGTGCATGGGATCTTGGATATGAACATCGTGTTCCATCCAAGACAGTCACACAATCCAGCCTGGGCACTGACATCTTAGACGTCACACAGGACCGCAGCTGAAAAACTAGTGAAGACATGCTGGAGGAAGAGAGGCAAACGTCTGTTAATCTGACCAGCTACATGCTTTTTTTTCCCCAACCAGATAATCCATATGGCTGAAAGCCTTTTCACAGTACGTATTAAATTGAAGCATTTCCACCCCTGCACTTCATGAAAAGGGACTTCACGCGCACTTTCTGTGACCCCACACATTTTAAATTGCAATTCCGTCACCTGCAGACAAACAGCCCCCTGTCAGCGTTCGTGGTGGGACTCCGCCGGCCCACGATCTGATATGAAGACCGGTTATCCACGGCCTCCCTTATCCAATCCCATCTCGGGCGAGAACTGATCTCGGCACGTGCAGTTAGATGCCAGAGTCTGAGTGATTTTCAATTTGTTTGAAAAACGTCCACTGATGTTCTATGTGGATAATGCAGCGGGACTGTACACGCAGTGTATGAAACTGCAGGAGGGGACAATTTCCCTTTAAAAATATTTAGATAAAAGTAAATCATTACTAGAGGTTGGCATTCAGCAGCCTTGTGGCTCCCTGTGTTAGTTTGAAGGTCAGTGTGACTGTCAAAAAAATCCTTTGCCATACAAAGTAATACTTCCTGTCAGAGTTTAAAACCAGGGGTCTTAAATTACCAACTGGACCAAAGGTTTGTTTATGGGTAGAATATCAGTATAAAAACTTGATGATCAGTATACTAAAAAACCAAAAAGGTTATTTTGTTGTAAACCATAAATGCTCCTAAGCAGTCACTTTTCTTTCAGTAGTAAATTACCCACAAGCACTCTGGTCTTGGCCACATGTAATAGTGAGGTGGGCATCTTCTTAGATGCTTCTGCACAGCACCTGCCAGCTAGCGCCTGAACTTCTCACATTCTACATAAAACCTTTTCAGAAAAACAATACGGACGGCAGTGTAACTCAGCAGAGAAGTTACATAGATCATAAACCTTGCAGGGCAAACATTTATTGTCTGCGAAAGTATGCAATGTGGGCACTTAAATAAAACATGTAAATACTCTTTACAACAGATGCCACATTCCAGGGCTTTACGAGATGCACTGGACAGAAAATTCTGGAGGTGTGCTTGTCAAGTGAGCTCTTCTCTGCCTTTATCTATCAGCAGAGGTTATGGCAGAAACCATGCCTCTAAGCCTGGTGTGAAGTGATGTTTGCACATATATGCCAATTAGCACGGGCGATGCTATGATCCATCTTGTCTGCAGCCGCCTCCCTGTACAGGAAATCCATAACATGTTAGCTGAAGTAGCATCAATGTGGGATTCTGGATCCGGCCACAACAAACACGCTGTCTCTCAGCGGAGAAGAGAGGCTCAGAGTTTTTCGGTTAGGGGACCACGATCTCATTATAGTTCACTTCCACAGCCTTAGGGGCAAAACGCAGCCAGACCGGTCCACAGCCAGGTCTTCCCCCTAATTAAATGGTGCTTCAGTAATTTGAGAGATTTTTGCATAAAGGTGGTTTGGACTGAACTTCAAACACCAAGGGAAGCCACCTAAGTGAATGGTACTCTTTGGTGTGCCAAGAATTTATGTAAGCAAAGCTGACCAGCAAGTTGCCTGCTTACCGCACACACACACACACACACACACACACACACACACCTTGATATGCAGAGGAGTCCAGAAAGTAAAAACCCAGACCAGGATTTTGTTTCAACCAACTAGTTGAGCATAAAGAATCCCAGTCACTTAGTACTCAGCTGGTTGGTTGAAACAAAATCCTGTTCAGGATTTTTTCTTTCTGGATCTAAAATCCACCTCTGTCGATATGTCCCCATTTACCCTCCTCCCAAATAAACCCATAACCTAAGGTTTCAGTTTCCTCTCTCCCCGATCCCATGCAGCAGACTGCGTCTCGTGTGAAGGGCCGCGGCCGCGGAGCACCTCCGACGGAAACCACCGCTCGCACGACACGGCGCTCGGCTTGCCAGAATGCCATGGGGTGGCCAAGGATTTGAGCGTGGGAGCCTGCCCGGCTTCTACGCCGAGGACACTGATGCGCAGGAAGCCCTCGAATCTACAATACCCGGGTATTCCCAGTCAGCTGGTGCCAGGCTTGAAGGCGGAACGAAAGATCAGATCTCGCACTTGCTGCTAGCAAGGAGGACTGTGGGATCTAAGATTCCGACAGACAACGGGAGCCCCGGAGCCCGTGCCGAGAGCTGCTCCGACGCGCTCTGCCATCACAGCAGGATTCCCCCACTGCACTTCTTCTAAACAACCTTAGATATTCGCCCAAGTTTTTTTTTTTTTTTTGTTCCACTTTCTCCTCCCACCCCTCCCTAAAGAAATGTCGGGGCAATAGGTTAAGCTTGCAATTCGTCAGGGCGAAATTAATAGCGAGGACGTCTTTCTTCAGAAATCTGTGGAAGCAGCGCTCGGCTGCCAAACGCCTGTGGTGACTGCAAACATTCCCGAGCAGGGCCGAGGTCCGGGCTTGCCGTTATCCCACACAGCTGTGACAACGCTTGTTGGCTGCAGGTCTGTGGCCCGTCGCGATGTGTTTACCTGGAAATGAATCTGAAAGGCGGTCGAGACTGGGAAGGCACACAAGACCCGGGCAAAGAACCACGGGGGCGGCCATGGAGGAGAGAGGGGGGTGGGTCCCCTTCTCATTACGACTGGGCCGCCCCGGACCCGGGTGCAAACACGGCCATTAATGCTGGAGGATTCTCACAATTACTCCTCTTTTAGGGCAAAATGGAAAGTCATATAGACTCAGTATCCAAGACCCCGCAATTCTTTTGAAACTCTTCTCTCTTGTCATGCAAAAAAAAAAAAGAAATGCCCGACACAACCATACACACACACACACACACACACCACAACCTAAGAAGGGATAGAGAGAAGAGGTGCAATGGACCCACCTCAGAGGGAGCAGACAGTAATGGGAATCAGGTGTAGCAGCAGGGCTACAGGAGAGCAAACGGACTGAGACCTGAATCCCTCACACCTGCGCGTGGTGAGAAAGCATTTCCCCATTGCGTCTGGCCGGGTGGGAGTCCTCCTCATCAGGCAAAGGCGGCAGGGTCCCCACACACAATGCCCCCTCGCCCATACGCACTCCGCCGACCCCGTCTCGGCGATTAACCAGCTGCGCTCTGCAAACCGCTGAAATTATTATTGAGAACGCAGCGGCGATTTCAGTATTTTCAGTTAATTATGCAAAAAGGAGGAATTTGCCTTCCATTTATCCATTGGAATTAATTAGCTGACGCTTGCTTATTCAAATTGGCGCTAAAAGCAATTAACCAGAGGCGTGAGGCTCGGTTTGGTGATTGCCTGAACGGTGTTCCCATAGGACCCCCATCAGAGGCCCATGCAATAAACCCGGGCTCCAAAATGTACCACAAACGATCCGTTTGGCCCAGTACCCCGATAAAAGCGCCAATTCAGCCGCACTCACACCGTTTTTTCTCCACCGATCTTGTGATTAACTGTATCTCATAATGTCCATATTTTAAATTGTCATGCGTATATGTCTTGGGTAGTATTTATATTCTATTTATTACTTCTCATTTGCACTATGACCAGCAAGAAGGATATTTCACCTCCATGTACGACTCCACGCGCCACGTATCCGATACAAGGTACCCTGACGCGTCAGAAACTGCCTGGTTAGGTTTCTCAGGGACTGTGAGTTTTCATGGAGTTTCTGATGGTTTGACACTTTAACAGTGACGTCTCAGGGAGCCTGCTGGACTCAAGACATACATTAAAAAGAGGGCAAATATGTGAAAAAAGACTGAGAAAACGGATACATAGTCACTAAACATGTCATTGCAGTACACCGAGTATGGATCTGCATGTTTTCTGCTAACCAATGACTAGTTCAACTATCTATAAGCTAGTAACACTTTGGCCGAAACACTCATTAGGGGTGATTTTCTATGAAAAGGGTCAGTGACCTAGACTCTGTCCCTCCCTGGGTTTTGAGGGCGTGCAGAAGGAGGCGAGAGTAAAGGCAGAGGGGGGGCCTTCATATCTGTGCGGGATTCATTTCCTTCCTGTGTCTCCAGAATAGCATCCATATGTAGATGGCCAATTTGTCCTGTTTACCGAGCAACGGGGAGGGGAGCAGGGTGGAGCAAATTAGCGAGCTTAAACGGGAGCTACGTGCCGGCCCAGCACTGCGACAGAGCCCCCCGCCAGCAGCACAGCATAAGGGTCCAGCCTGTGTTTGCTTATCCGAGAACACCCTCAGCCGAGTCTTAGGGGGCCTATAAATTTGGCCTTTACAGGTCCTGACAGCTAACAGGCTAACCGCAATGGCGGCCAATGACTCGGCCACTCGACAGATTAACGCCTAATCAGCCCCCTGCGGCTTCGGACAAACAGGGTCTGCCCCCCCGCACTCCACATAAAACACAGTTGGCCGTCGCCGGTAAACAGCCACCCCGGCAGGGGGGTCCGTGCTGGCTTCCTGGACCTCCCCCCCCACCCCCCATTCCAGCAGTACAGCTGCACCACCCCCCTGTAAAGGCACCCCCACCCCCAGTTGGAGTTGGTGTGTATCAGGTGAGCAAATATTGCCACTTGCCTGAGAATTCAATGGCCATCTCTTTCTTGGGGGGGGGGGGGGCAGTGAATTCTGCCCCCCCAGCTGTGGGACTTCACAGGGCATGGTGGGCTGTGAATGTGAATGTGAGGCTGCCCGCTCCATCGTGAGGCATTTTTCCTGTGGAGTAGTTTGGAAGACTTGGAAGTCTTGAAACTAAAAAGGAATTGCATATTAGGGAGTCATATAGTAATAATGAGCAATTTATTGACCCCTACCCCCACCCCCATCTTCTCACCTACCCCATCCTGCTCTCCATGACACATGTAGGTAAGTAGAAGCTTGGTCATGGAGGGCAGCCACCTGCAGCAGCACCCATGGAGGGGGGGTTAGGGGCCTCACTCAAGGGCCCACAGACATGCGACTACTCTGTCATAGCCGGGCTCGAACCAGAGACCATCTGATCGCAGGACAGAAGCTTATCCCGCTGAGCGACATACTGCCCACATACACTCCCTGCCCCCCCCTGGGGGGGGGGGGGGGCACAAGTAATAATGTGAAAATAGGGCAATTCATTTCTAAGTAGCAATGAGTAGTATAACCTGGGCTACAGGACACAGAGCACACTAGATGCGAGCTCTACACCCAGGAAGTACGCCCCAGATCATTTGGAAATGCCGGATGATGGATTCCCCACAAACCCGCCGTCATTCTATAGATTAGCCGCTACGGAGGAGGGGCAAGCGAGCAGCGATTAGCCTCATTGGTAATCCGAATATGATTCCCCTCCCCAATACACAAACGGCGCCATCATTTGGCTCATTGCGGTTACTTCTCACCTGAGCCTTAATGAGGGAATAACAAGAAAGAGAGAGGCCGTGTGCATCATTCTGATGGATATTAGCCAGCAGCGGGTCCAGGGAGGGAGGAGGAGGATAGAAACCCCGAGAAGCCTGAGCAAAGACGGGAAGACGCTCATCTGGATACAGCACAGTGGCATTAGAAATGAGGTCTGAATCATCCAATAGACGTGGGACTTTATCAAACAACACAAAAGCCATGAGAAACAAAAAGGACAGAGAGGGGTCAAAACAAAGGCAAAAACTACCAGAGGGAGCTACCAGAGCAGACCAGCCGCAAGCACACAACAACCAACTGAGGAAGAAGAGTATGGTCAGGCCATTTATAGGCGGGTAGCGAGGGTAAGACCGGGGACAGGTGGGGGCCAATTACAATCAACCAATGGGCAGGAAACAACAAGACAGATGAGGGTCATAATCACAAGCGCCTCAAATGCTAGGAAAGGGGTGACCAGCGACACCTGCTGGCCAGGTAGGGACTGATACTCCCAATCCAAAGACATGCATTTACCCATAGTGTGCGAGTGGCTGTGAGGATGCACGTGCCTAAGAATGGACCGGCATCCCATCCAGGGTGCTTCCCAGCCTTGTGCATGATACTGCCTGGAATATGCTTTAGGGAGCCCTTCCCACTCTCCTAAGCCTGACCAGTATAAGGGACTGGCAGATGGATGGATGATTGCCATATACTGTTTACAAGTCTGCTTATGCAATTTCTACACATTAACTTGCCTAGGAAGTCATACTTCCTGATCTAGGGTTGGGAATTTATAATAAAACCGATTGTCCAAATATTGTTAAATTAGGTTTCTGTCATGCGGAATAGTACACCTGTCAGAGAATGGATGGACGTATGGGTTTTTGTCACCTGCCGCTCTTAAAAATGCTCTACATTAAATCCGAGTGAATTCTGATGCTCTGATGCTTTTCTGTGGGCAGTGTGCTAATAACGGGCAGCTGGTGAAAATGAGATACACAAATTGCTTTGAGAACAGTATGCAACAGCCCCAGCCGACAGCAGAAGCACCTGCCTGGTGAATGAACACCACCATCATTGCTTTGCTGGCTTGTGGACCTTTAGCACAGAAAAGCCAAGGAGCTTTTGGGCAGATTAATGGCCACTAATCAGTAGTATGTACCGATCAAATCAGGGTTATGGGGAGCTGGAACACAAGCCCAGGGCTTCCTGAGATGAAGTGGGTAAACCCTGGATTGAATGACAGTTCTGACTCTGGGCATGGAAGCACATTCACCTTTAGACTCTGGGTGGAATAACGAGTACCCAGCGAAGGCAAACGTCTCACAGACCATGCAGAGAGAATGCTACACCACCACGGATCTGGAACAGAACAACGGATTCACACATTAGCGCCCCCCGCAGGGCAATCACCTAATGTGCCCAATACTGAAACCTTTTGTGGCACCACCAGATTACACCTGGACACTGTATCACTGTCCATCTGAAGCCACTGCCTCTTCCGGAAGCAGCATTTTAAAACAGTTTCTACGAATACTCCTTAAAAATCTGAAAATACAATATGTAGTGTTCTGCTGAAGAGTTAACTCTGAGGCAGAGACTGTGGCATCAGAAAGACCAGCAGATTGTGGCGTTAGTACATATCATAGCCTTTAATGATGGGATGTTACATGCTGAGGTATGTGACACTGATGGTCACATGGTAAGGCAGAAGTCAAACACATGCCTGGTGTGGCATTGCACTGTAAACCACTATGGTGAAATGGAACTGACCCACAGTTCAAGCAGTGTAACGCTCCAACCCCCAACCCCCAACCCCAACCCCCATCCTCACAAGCTCAAAGTCCAAATGAATCCTGTTCACCCGGAGTTTTCCCGGAAATGATTTCTCGCCTGTTTGTTCGGTCAGGAGTACCACAGAAATCCATTACACAGAGCGCGTGTCCCCGAAAGGAGGCGCGAGAAAACAAGGGCGGGGCCATACAAGTGACACAGCCTGACACATGGGATCAGCACCAAGACGCATCTGCGGTTCTGCCAGGGGGCATTTTGGCACGTTGCCGATATCGCCCGAGGACAGAGGAGCCGAAGCCAGGCCTTTTGTGAGAAATCCATCGCTGCCTGTCAGCATACGTCGCTCTGGCCTGGCCGCTCAGCGGACGGACACCACGAGGCGGCTGACTGGTGTTAAATATTTGTTCAGTTTGTGCTTTGACCCACTTTAGCTTACATACTGTATCATACAAATCGACAGGCACTGAAACATACGGCCATATGGGCTTAGGTGCTATTTTTAGAGGTAAAACAGAAGTTTCCCCTTCAGGGGTGACAGACAAACAAGGTTCCTTAACTACTACACTGCAAGGAATTAAATAAACTTCCCACACATAGGTTTTAAAACAATCACTTACTGTTACAGGGCTTTGTTCCATCCTATAAGGCATTTTCCACCATATCATTTCAAAAACATTTTCACAATTTCTTCTATTTTAATTTTTTGAGTGGAATAGGTGACAAAAAAAAGACAAAGTTTTAACTACTCAGGATTTTAGCAATAATCTGTGTAGTGTCTGTCATAAACAAGAAACGTTTTGGGCTCGTTTAAGTACTCGTTTAAGGAATGCACTTAAACGCCGTTTAATTGCACTTTCAGCAGTCATTCATTTTTCATTCATTTCATTTTCCATTAGGTTATCACTTGGACATAAAACACCCTGCTTAGGTATCACGTCTTGCTGGCACATTCAGACATTAAGCGTACTCATGAGTCCAGATTCTTGTTCTGCACCGTCTAATTTGCATGCAAGTCCATGTACATATAACAATTTTTATGCATATTTTCAAGTGTAGATCTGGGGGAACATTATCTGTACGCCTCTGGATTAGACTTTTGTACCTTATGAATGATTCGAAAAGAAATGCTTATGGTCACTGCGCGGATTCATTCACAGAGGGAGTCCATAATGTAGTTTGTTTACTATAGAATTACACTCAAATAACTAATATATAATGGCTTATGAACCACTTGTCCTGTTCAGGATCACTGGGGGTTGGGAGCCTGTCCTAGAGTTTACGGGCACAAGGCAGGGAATATTCCAGGCCAGGGGGCCTGCCCAACGCAGGGCACCAACACCATTCATGCACACACGCACACCTACGTGTAATTTGGTAACTCCAGCAGTTAACCCCAGCAAGTCTTTGCACTGTGGGGGAAATCAGAGTACCCAGAGGAAACCCCATGAGGACATTGGGAGAACATGCAAACTCCACACACACAGAACCCTGGCATAGATTTGAATCCACATGCCAGAGGTGTGAGGCAACAGTGCTAACCACTGCTCCACCCACTATGTATACTTAGTACCAAGGGCGTAGATTTGCTCTGGACATTGGTGGGGACCTATGACTAAATGGATTAAATTATTGGTGGGGACATTTCAATGGTCGGAGGAAATTGGTGGGGACACGTCCCCGCCGTCCACCCTAAATCTACGCCCCTGCTTAGTACAGTGTTTCCCCCAACCCAGACTTCAAGGAACCCCAGACAGTCCACAGTTTTGCTTCCTCTCACCTCCCAGTGCACCTGTACCAGGTATTCAGTGTTCCTCAATTGGCTGGGAGCTGAGAGGGAGCAAAAGCGTGTACTGACCGGGTTCCTCCGAGAACTGGGTTGGGAAACACTTACTATAATTATATATTCAAGTCCCGCATTAAAAAAATACAACATAATACAATTTTAAAACGTCAAATGAACTCCCTAACGCAGATACGTGTGGGGAGGGGGCATGCCAATTTGCCTGAGCGCCCTGCATCCTTTGCCCGACCGACTGAAAGTGCCCCACTTTCAAGGCGCAGGAACCCCCATCTCGGGTCCCCCAGGCGGCAAAATTTACGGAGTGAGACCATTCTCCCCCTCATCGCGGCACTGCCCTAATGCATCCTATGATTACCGTACATAAATGATTCTAAACGAACCGTATAGGTGAACGAACAAAAAAAAAACAGAACAGAAAATATTGCAAAGCCCCTGCTTAACTTTATTTATAGTCGTGCATAAAGCGACACCTAGCGGGAGCGTGGATATAGTTTGCAAGGCATCTTATCCCCTAATATTGCGGACATTGTTATTATAAAATGTTTCAAACACACCGCACAGTAAAATTTGTTCCTCCGACAATCATCAACACCTCAAACTAGAATTTTTTTTTTTCTACTTTTGAAAGACTATAAAGTGTCAGAGATTTAAACACGCTGTGGGATCTGGTGCTGGTTAATTTACATATGTCGCGTCCGCTTTGACGATCATCTTTACGGCGGAAAACGCCCCAATCAGGCTCGTAATTAAATGGTTTTCAGGTGTTTTGATTTGTGTTATTAATTAAAAATCGCGGATTGCAAACAGATGAGGCCAGTTAAGGTCTATGGCTTTGTGCATCAATTAAATAAATAAAGCACTGTCCCAGACGAATCCTCGTATTTGTTACAGACCATTTCGATAGCATTGAAGAAATAATGCCTATTGAATTTGAAAGGCCGCGCCAGACAATGTATCGCATTTCAGTCTACCATAAATCCAGTAGGCCCACTATAAATTTAACTAGTGCCTTGGCATCCACGGAATCTCAGAAATGCTTAATGAGCTATTGTCCAACTCGAATACAAAGAGGTGATTAAGGAGCATCATTCTAACAATGGTGTTAAATTCCTTCTGCGGCGGTGCACCAGATGTTGCGGCTGTGCGTTTTCCCCCTTATTCTGTAAGGGGCTGTCTTTAAGAGCGGAGAAAAATAATAAGCCAGGGACGTGATTATGTTGGAAGTGGTTATATTAAATTTAATCCTCTTTTTTTGAAGTTTGGAGATGTATAGTGTTATCGTATCAAGTGCACCACACAAAGCATGTACTTTGCAGCGGCAAAACGAAGCGTTTTATGTTTTGCAGAAAAGGTTTTATAGTCTATTCCAATTGAAATATAATATAGGTATAATCCGGTGGCAGTTTAGTGGTTGGTAATCGTTCCCTCTTATTTAAAAAGTATCGGTACTTCGGGGATTTCGTCCAAAAGTAGAAATACCCTAAGTAACACAATAAATCATGTGATTCCAGCATGGATGGGTGTGTGAAGTTATTTGAGTTATATCGATTCGATTTGTACGCACTATTATGAATTTAACAGAGGTTATCACTTAGTAAGGGCGGAATCTTTTCGGTTCGAATCCCACCTCCGTTATCCGTGTGTATCTGTATGCGCAGTTCCATGCCTTGTCGGCGGTGTCCCAGCTCGCAGCCTAAAATGGCCATAGCGTGTGCCCTGCTGTGCTTGGGTTAGACTGTGGCCTGCCCGGGCGGCCCTGTCCAGTAGAACAAGCTGGAGGGTGGATGGCTAAAAGAATAATACAGTAGTTATGCGCAGAATACGAATGAGTTAATCGTAACAATTTCGCAGTCCAACAGAGGAGGGTGCTGTTTCCCATTTTTGGGGAAAAAAACTCGAACATAGAGTTAAGGTCCGTCCATCTGAATATACACACGTGGAGTGAAAACACCAAAAAAAGTGGCTGTCCTGCAGATATATTCCAATTATATTTTATTACCCAGGAAACCAGTCTCACCATGTGGAGAGAGTAAGTACAACGAAAGTGTAGAATTCTCTCCCTGGGGATAATCTGCAACTTTAATCAGTACAGCTCTGGAGTTTTATTTATATATATATATATATATATATATATATATAGAGCTCTGGAGCTCCAGAGATAATAATATGGGATACAAAGGCATTTTCTTTTTAATCCATGAATCTCTGTTAAAACGCACGCCAACAATGCCTATGCAGTTCACGTTAGTGCGCAGTACAGTGTGCATGTAGTTAAAGTCTCAGTCGATACTGAATGGCATGAATTAAATATGCAGTGATGTGTAAATAAATAAATGTATGTTAATCGGTTTCAACAGAAATATTTGTTCTGTGAGCAGCCATGGATGCAGCACCGCATAATGCATCGTCTGATACTGTCTGCGTCTCTGTGGTTTGCCGGGAAAGCGGATGACCGCTGGCAGGAAGTCACGGAATACTGTAATCCAGAGCCTCCTGGGCTGCTAGTCTTTGTTATGGTGCCAGGACTCACCGCGAAGCCAGCAGCGCTCCTGAGACAGTTCAAACGTCACCTTCTTTACTTACCGTCTGTGTGTGTGTGTGTGTGTGTTTGGGGGACCGGTGACAAGGAGCCCTACTGCTGTCGAGGAATCAAACATCTGCATGAAAATGCTGAAAGTGTTTTTTTTATATACGGATGGGTTAATATTTGTCAAGGACAAACTCTTCTCGGTTTTTTAGGTCGCCATCTGTTGTCCATTACGCGCGTATACAAAGTGTATACATTACAAACTTGTTTGATCTGGGTTTTCTGGAGAAGGTCTGAAACTTTTAATGAACTGCCAAGCCTTACATCATGAAGGCCTGCTTGAGTCCTGCTTGTAGATCTTGGCAGAAGACCACAGCCTAAGCCACTGCTTCTCAAATGTCTCCAGCCTTTTGTCTAGTAGCTACTTACAAACGTTAATGTGGCCACTTTCATTATTTTAAAGGCTCCTCATCTTGAGCCTTGCCAGCCATTTTTACACAAACATATTTTGCAGAGAGGTGTTTGTATATTATTGAACAAAAATCATTGGACCTGACAAATATTCCATCTATAGGAAAAGACACCTACATTCCATCAGCCGCCTCTTCAGCAATGGCCGCATTTCGGGGGCAGACAGGAAGAGGCTGTCACATGCATGCCGGACCTGAAGGGGGCAGTGTGATTCACAGGGCAACTCTGACTCACTCCACAGGGGATGGAGAGGGGCTGCCCTGATTACAATCTGCACCCACAATTCAGACAAACAGGCTGATCCATTAAGAGTGGGCGTTAAAAAAAAATGTTGTAATGGAAAAAAAAATAGATGTAGTAATATTAACTGTAAGCATGCTAGACACTCTCTAATGTGGTTTCACAGGGAATAAAATCAGAAAATCAAATACTGAGTGGGATGGAGGTTCTGTTGTTCTGCATGTGTGTTCTGCTCTTTTCATATAACAGAATTAGGCTCAACGCTGCCCCTGTTTGTTACTTGTTGAAACCCCTAGTGCCACATCAAAAAAACATGACTTCTGAGGGTGGCTGGAAATCTGAAATCATAAACAGGTCAGGCGGCTGACTCAGGAAACTCACTGCCGTTATGTGACAAATGCCACACGGGCACAAACACTATAGAGGCTTCACGCCACAGCCGGTTAACCCACCTACAGTCAACAGGGGAATGACCCCCACCCCGCAGATAGCTGCAGCAGTAAACATCACCCATTGCTTTAGCACAGCAAAGCACACTGAGTTACCTGTGGGGGCCTGAGGCAAATTGGGTGGTCTTTATGGCCCAGATGCCCTTCAGGCACATTCTGGAAAGCACAGAGTCATGTAATTAGGGCAGAGTCAGTCCTGCAAGGACATTAGGACCTGAGTCAGTCCCGCATGGACATTAGGGCAGAGTCAGTCCTGCAAGGACATTAGGACCAGAGTCAGTCCCGCATGGACATTAGGCCAGAGTCAGTCCCGCATGGACATTAGGACCAGAGTCAGTCCCGCATGGACATTACGCCAGAGTCGCTTATTGAGTGTTTTTTTGCATTTTGCATTTACATAGAGTGTTTTTTGCATTTTGAAGCTTGAAAGCCAGCAGGGGTACTGCTAGAGTTTTTTCCCCCCATGAAAGCCTATTATGTTGGGCCACCAACTCAGACCAATCCAGTTTATGTTCCAATTTTTTAGACAGCAGGGGCCCTTTAGGGTGCCCCTGA
>JAODKM010000025.1:22895604-22906005 GCA_026780845.1 Petrocephalus sullivani
GTTGGGCCACCAACTCAGACCAATCCAGTTTATGTTCCAATTTTTTAGACAGCAGGGGCCCTTTAGGGTGCCCCTGACCCCCCAACCCCACTTTTGGTCAACGTCGACGTCTCCGGTTTTGCTGCCATCCTTCATCGTCATTATGCTGGACCACAAACTGGGGGGTGGGGTGGGCTAGGATGACCACAGAGACCCAGAGAGAACTCTCCTCGTTTAAAGATGGGGAACGCCATGCTGGCTCGCAGCTTAATAATCCAGTAGGATCCGGGATCAGCGTATTACTGCTGTAGCGCACTGGAACCCATCCCCTGGGGCGCACTCACATCTTGAAGCTATTAGTGACACGCAAGACGTTGAACAGGGCCCCCACTCCGACCACCCTCCGGGCTGCTGGCTCGCCTGCCTCCATGACAGCCGCAATTATACGATAAAATTTCAGCGGGCTACTAGTGGCAGCAAAGAAATAAGCAGGTGTATTCTCCCCCCGGGGGAGAAAGTGCTGGATTTACTGGGGGGGGGGGGGGGACATGGCAACAGCACACTAATGATTACCTCAGGAGCAGCTCAAAAGAACCATTACCTGTGTGCAAATGCCACATTCCACACCATTGCAGAGCATTTACAGATATGTATGCACTTGTTTTAATGTGTATTCATTATTTGAAGTGAATGAAAATATTCACTATTACTTATAACTCTGATCTCAACCCAGTTCTCGGAGACCTCAGGAAGGCCCACAGTTTTGCTCCCTCCCAGCTCTCAGCACAGCTGAATCAAAGAATCATATAATCCAGAACACCGAATAATCGTTACAGGTGTGTGGGAAAATTGGGGGGAGCAAAAAAATGTGGATTGACTGAGGGCCTCCGAGGATTGGGCTCAGAATCACTGTATAATAGTATATATGCATTTACAAAGTGCCCTTTAACTTCCCCCATAAGCACTGTTGCTCAATGATGTGGGCAGATAATTGTGTGAAATGCTTGGCGATGAGAACAGCTCTGCCGCAGCTTCTGAAAAGCATGTCCCAGTGTGTGGCATACTCAGGGCTCCGCGCCCACATCCTCCGCCAATTAATCGAGCCCCTTCAGACATACGAGCTCCCTGGATGCGGAGGGTTCAGGTGTATCGGCTCTCAAGCCAGAACACATGTGCTGGAGAGCGGATCACGCAAAGGGTGTGGAAGGCCGGGGCAGGGTGGCAGTTAAGTTTGGGGTTTGCCCACTAGCCAAAGGGCTTAATGTCGACTGAAGTTCAGATGGGAAGATGGATTGAGCATGACCCAACAAGGGGCGGGGGGCACATGAGGATAGGTAAACACCGTGGGCTCAGCCACATATGACTCATGTAATATAATGTTGGTCACCACATGCACACACATCTCATCACACAGTGCGACAAGCTGCAAAACTTCCCAGCAGAAGTTTCTTGCGGTTCGGGGGAGCAGCACACGCCACGTGACGTGACTCATTCACTGGGCTCTATCACATGGCCATAATAACTTACCAAAATGCCATATTTCACTCACGCTCGGGGAGAGAACGACAACAGGCTACCATGATGTTATAGGTACACAGCGTTTATTAGATCCGTAGGTCCTAAACTATAAAGGACACTGACACCTGCCAGTCCAGTGGCAACACAAAAGGCGAAGGGGCTAGCAGTGTTAAGCGCCAGTCCTTGATTATGGGATGGATTCCATTCCTCGCTCTGTGTGGCAATCGAGATTCACTTCCTGGCTGAGGCGAGGTGTTCTGTTGGTGACGCAGGGCCGGGTCTGGTCGAGGCACTGTTAGCAATCTCCGAAAGGTCACAGCAGTCACACCTTCATTAAGGCACGGGCGTATGTTTGTGCGGTTGCCGGCTCGGGCGAATGGTACAAGCCGCTTAGACTCCCCCCCCATCCTCTCCCTGGGTCTGCAGGCGGCGTGACGCCATGCCGATCCCCGGAACGTCCCCGATGATGGGCATTCAACAGCAGCTCGTTGCGCAACTCACAGAGCCACAGAATGTCTAGGAACTGTCCCGTTTGAGACGGGATCTTTTTGTTCAAAATAACAACAATTGGACTTGCTCATGTGACGCGAGGCTCTCCAATGTCGGCGTCTGCGCTATGGCAACAATAGTGCAGCCCAACTCCGTGTGTTTGTCAAGGCTGCAGGACAAATTGTCAGCGAACAGAGAGAGCCAGTGAGGAATGTACTGAATAGAGGTCTGCAGGCTCTGCAGGGCCCGAGTCCTTTTCTTTGGATTGCACTTTCCAAGAAGGGAAAAAATAACAATAACATAAATAATAATAAGCATCCGAAAGGCCTGAGCAAACGCATGCATGCACACAATAGGAATGTTCCAGAATGCCCCCATTGACCACCCTACAGCAACCTTCTACTTCTCATTGACGTTAAATGATGCTGTTTAATACGGACCTTAAAGTAGAAGATGGAGAGTACTGCAGGGAGAGGGGGATTCCTTGGGCATTCTGTCGAGAGGGAGGAGGCTTTGAGTTTCTCTGCTCTAGCTCCTTGGCCATGAGGAAGTTGTCTAAACAGTGTTTTGATCTCAAGTTTTCATCTGTGTCATGAGAACCGGTGGAGCCCGACACTGTTTTAGGACCCAGGTTCACTGATGTGCCTTGGACTTGGATGTCTCCTCAGCCAACCCCGTCACTCCAGGGCACCAGCAATGCATTGTGGGACACACAAGCCATCACGCGGGGCTCCATTGATTAAGCCCAGGCCACAAACCGTTTACCTCAGCTGCCCCCTTGTAAACACTCAACTCTTTCATAGCATCACAGAATGGGGGGGGGGGGGATGATTAACCAAAATAACAACTAACACTGTAAGCCTCTGAGGACTGTTGCCACAGAGTCAAGTGGCAATTAGAAATGAATCGATTTAGAAGGGTGGACAGTAATCTGAAAAAGTAAAAGAGAATCTTAAACTGGCATTTTAGTACTAAGACATTAAGAAATGCATTTTGGTTCTCAGTAATTATAACAATTTAAAAAAAATTGGAGTCTTTCAACTTTCAACAGGTTGTGTACAACCTGCATTCCTGTATAATAGGGCCAGTTTCAACTGGGTCAACTGGCGTGGCTGGTATATTTCAAAATATTACAACGGTATTACAAAAAACATAGGAAAGGACAAATGTCACACATGGGACACTTGAAAATGTCACTCATGCAAGCTCAAAGTTAAGTCACCATTAGCATCCATCACAAAATCTCATTTCACCAAAGAGGCTAACAGAGGCACACTCACACTTGCCACATCGCAACACTTCAGGAATAAATAACAAAAAGAGCCATTAACCCCACCCCGTATCATCTCGGTAGCAGCTTCTGATTTTTCCAATGTCTTCGTCCACATGCTGGGGTCAATCAAACACGAGATAATCGGGCTACGGGTCGGAAAAGCAACACAAACGGCAAACGCATTCATGGTCCATGTTCCAGTTTAACACCAGTCAACAGAATCACTCGAGAGAAACGGCTCTTTCAAAAACAAAAATAGCACTCTTAGCTCAAGCAAAAATGAACGGACTGATGCAGAGGTTTTTAAAAACTTCTTTATGAAAACAGCCCTTGACACGACTTCCGTTTTGGTCCTGGATCTAGCCCTTCTCTGGGGTGAACGAGCGTCCAGTTTCGGCTACCCGAGTGCTCCCACACATGACAAAGATGACTCAAGTTACCGGTATTATTTTTTTGTGGCTTGTGAAAGGCAGTCTACTGGAGGTGAGGGGGAGCTCTCTGGAATGTCAGGAACTGTTTAAAATAGGGGGAAAAGAGGAAAGCCCTGAAAATTAATGTCACTAGTCAGTAACGGGTTCATTGTTTCCCATAGTGCCACACTTCTAAAGCACCTGCACAGTGCCACCTGTCTGTGTCATGTGGTACTGCATGTTCTGGCCCGGTTCGGCCAAGTCTGCCACCTTCGTTGCTCCAGCTCAAATCCAACACTCTCCATTAGCTGGTTTCTGGTGAAGGGAATAACTCCAATCGCATTTCACATGGGTGTCATCCTATATCTGCCTCCCTGGGGCTTGCGTCAGGCAGTACTCCTGCCTCTAGGGGTCCTCGTCCATGTCGTCAAGGTTGGGCGCCATGATGAAGTGTTTTGGATATGGCAGGTTGTGCTCATCGGCGTACTCCTCCCATCGCGCGTCATCACTCTCGTGGGTGATGTAGCGTTCCCCCCTGCGTGTCTCAAACTCCCTGAGGTCCAGCCATGTCTGATAGTCCTAGGAGACAGCCAGATAATTTTATTAAGACACCAGTGTCTTTCTGTACTACAGCGTCAAGTCAACCCTATAACTACTGATCAAAGTGCAATAACTGAGGAATGTTACCTGCAGCCAGGGGTGACTGAGAGACTTGTCCACGCTGTAACGTTTTCTCATTTTCACTTGCAGCAGGTTGTTAATCAGATCAGTAGCTGTTAATGCAAATACATGAGTCAATTATGTAGAGGCCACAGACATTTTAGAGCATAATGCTTTCACTTATGTACTGATAATCAGCAAGATAACAGTCTATATTAATCAGCAGTGGTTGGGGGCAGTCTTGGTCATGGACCACTTTGCTAGTACAACAGAAACATCCCATGTGAATCTGCAGTAAAGATAACATCGCTTCTATTTTTTCATCTCTTGAGAATAAGTTAAGAATGCATTTTTTTGAGGACTGGATGGGAAATGTTGAGGAAGAACACCGCCCCCCCCCCACCCCCCCCAGGACATGTAAGTGATTTCCCATTCAAACTAAATGTCCGGGACGCAGATCTGAAAGCTGCCACGGCAACTCCAGATGCGTAGGTGGGCCAGGCGGCTGGCCTCACACAGCCCAGCCTCCCTGCACCACGCGAAGACGGGCCCCTCCTGCCTCCCGCCTGTCTGCTGTGAAGGTGGGCCAGGCGGCCGGCCTCACACAGCCCAGACTCCCCGCACCACGTGAAGACGGGCCCCTCCTGCCTCACGCCTGTCTGCTGCGATTGTAGTTCACCTCAAAATATCTTCCTGTGGCATCCCTGCCCTGTTTCATTTTGTGCTCAGATGCAGTAAATATACACTCTGCAACTTCATATATTATTTATATTTATACATAAAACCGATGTATGTAAAAATATGATTCAACCATTTTTAGTTACTTAACACCCACCACACCTGGTTTGAACTTTTTTTGGGGGGTCATCCTCCATGGGGCTCCTTAGAAAGTCAGCTGAAGTTCCAACACTAACCGGAGACTTATAGAGACCGAATGGTTCTGTTCACCATCGCAACCCAAAATGCCACATGCAATAAAGGACTCTTTGTACTTGAGTAAAAACCAAAGGCAATTCCTCTGTCTTTTGAGTAAATGTTAAATCATTTCGACAAGGTCTAGCTCACAAGAATGTCTCTGAGGACTGGCATGAAGTTAGATGCTGTACACATTGTCAAGTATCCAGCTGCTACAAGTGAGCCATTTACGACCTCTGTTACCTTCTCTGGAAATTTCCTTCCAGGGAGTGGGTGGGTACATGAAGGCCGCGTTCTGGATCTGGTCGTTGATGTCCTCATCCTCGTTGAAGGGGAAGGTGCCACTCAAGCTGACATAGATGATGACGCCCACCGACCACATATCCAGTGATCGGTTGTAGCCTTTGCTGCGTAGCACCTCTGGCGCCAGGTAGGCCGGCGTGCCGACCACAGAGCGGCGAAATGACTTTTCGCCAATGATGCGAGCAAAGCCAAAGTCGCACAGCTTTACCTGGGAGGGGCGGACAGCATTCGTCACTGAGGTCGCCGGAACATTCCGGAAGCTGTTTTGCAGCCACATGCGGGGACTCACCTGGGGAAACGGCTCGGCTGATGCCAGGAGCACATTTTCTGGCTTGAGGTCACAGTGTACAATGTTCTTGAAATGCAGATGTCTTAGAGCCACCAGGATCTGTGGGACCGCAAAGCCCAGTAAGTGGAATCACGCGAAAGAATCGGCACCGTACAGAGGCTGTCGCTGAAGCATGTTCACAGCCAGACTCCGGACCGCTTGTTTAGCTAAGGGATTCTGAGGGAGACCTGTAAACCACAGGTTTGTTACAGCCCAGCCACTAATTGGAGCCAGTACATCCATGCTAAATGGAAGAGCTACTGTTGTTTATATCATCTAATCCTACAAAAGAAACAGCATCAAACGGTAAACTGTGGCAGACTGGGCCGGGACGTGACCCAGACCGCACTTTTCATAAACAGACACGCTTCCGGAATAGGGATTGTAAACTCAAATGGTGAATCACCGGCGCCATGGTTCCGGAACCTACCTGCGTGACCAGGAACTTAGTTATTCGCTCTGGCAGCTTGCTCTTCTCGCTGGACAGGATCATCTCCAGCATGTCGCCATGGAGCTTCTCCATGACTACAAAGACCCTCTCTGGCGTCTCGAACATGCACTCTAAGTTCACGATGCCAGGGTGGTGCAGGTTCTGGGAAGAGGAGGAGATCTTAGTGAGAATCAAAGAGACAGACCTTCTATGGTAACCACTGCCAAGCTGGTCTATAACAGGTTGTTTGGTTACCGCATCCCACTGATAAGACGTGGCTGTTACGGCTCCTTCTGCTTCCCTCCTCACCTGCAGGATGGCGACCTCGTTCCTCAGCTGGCTCTCCTGCTTGGTGGGGAACCTCATTTTGTCGATGACTTTGATGGCCACGTCCCTCCCTGTCTTCCTGTGCTTGCCTGAGAAACATGCACATTTTAGCAGGACGGCTACGTACAGTAAGTACGAACAGCGAGCTACTCTATGCAAGGAAGCCCATGCTGGAAACAGGGAACGGCTTACAATACCTCCATACACTATCCCGAACTGGCCTGATCCCAAAACCTCATCTGCAAAGATCTGGTAGACTGAGCTGATATCCTGTGGGTGGAACACAGATCTATCACTTCACTGGAAGCTGTCACCAAAAATGCAGTATAGATATCTTCATTATGCATTATAATTGTTGGTATGAGAATTAATAAGGCATTACAGCATCTTATATTGACAGTCATAAAGCATTATAATGTTGATTATAATACTTCATAAACTCCAATGAGGATCTCAGCTATAATGCCCTATAGATACCGTCATTATGCATTATAATGGTCGGCAAAAGAATTATGGATGCTTTGTACTGCATTATGAAGGTATCTATAGTGCATTATAACTGAGAGCATGAAAATTCATAATGCATAATACACATGGCTATAATGTGTCATACCTTTTTATAAATATTTATATCAATGTTTATAATGCTTTACAAGTGCAATAGAATGTGTTATGAATGTGTTCATAGATTCTAACAGACATGTCATTCATAGAAAGTGTTACCAAAATATTTAATTACAGGCATCAAAAAAATCTATCTTGTTCTGAATCTCTGTTTTGTCCTGGGCGTAACTCTGAAAGTCTGAAAGTCAGCAGTTTCACCAAAAGTTTTCCCCAGAAAATTAAGGAACCTACTTTGAGGTATCACCCTTTATATAAAAATAAATTGTAACCTCTCTGTCTCTAGCCCTGTGATTATCTTACCCTTGCCACATATGCCCACCACGCTACTTACGGCCTCGATAAAATTGTGAAATAGATTATAAAGAAGAATTAAAAGCGACCCGACGGCTGTAAACAGTGAACAAAAGCACCACACTCACCACATTCTCCTGAATCTGGCAGTTAGACACAGATATGCTGATGGACAACTCCTCTGGCGGCAGAAAGACAGACAGCCGCGGTGTTAGCGTCTGTGCCAAGCAAGTGAGGCGAGTTTAACAAAAAGAAAATCAGCAGAACAATTTACAAATTCGCTATGACTAGCTCCCTGCAGAGTAGATCTTTGCAAACACAGAAACAAATATCTCAATAAGGGTCAGACTTACAAAAAATGTATTACTATTATGTAATTATCATAATACAGTAACTGAAGCAATTAAGCCCCTTACCTGAAGATAATAACAATGCAGGCTTTTGTATCCTTTGCCCTAATCTTTTCAGTGATGCTCTGTGGCAGTAGATTCTATTCGCAAATTACAAGGAGAAATTTTATCCGAATTGTGGCACGTGTCACGTGGTTAAAGGGAGCAGAGTGGAAGCCCACCGACCTTCGGTTGAATACAGTGGCCGAGACCGCATCGCTCGGGAGAAGAAAGGACGGCAGCGGTTTCGGAGACCGCCGGGAGCGCGCCGGCATCGATTATCATCGGGGGGCTTTCTCCGGGAGGGGGAGGGGGTCTGCCACCGCCTTTGCGAGTGGTTAGGGACGGAGCCGGAGCCGGAGCTGCCGTTTCAAAGCCCCCGGAGCAGGAGGTGGCCGCGCTCATCTGGATCGCTTTACCGCGAGCTGTGTGCCTGGCTCCCGCAGGGTTTGGGGAGGGGGACTAACTGCATCCAGACGGCCCTGCGGCTAGGGGGGGGTCAGGGTTCTTTGTCGATTCTCTGCATCCCCTCCCCCTTTTGTACAGACAGATATTTTCATGTGTATAACTAAAAACCCCAGTTTGTACCTTGCAAAGGCCCACAGCATTGTGTACTGTATAAGTCAAACTTTCTGCAACACTTTGAAGCGTCAGTTCATTACAAAATTAAATGTCAATTATCCCCCATGATGCAATTCACTTTGGCAACAGTTATGTAACCGGGGACAGTGGCACACGGCATGCCACGCAGAAATCGGCACCGCAGAGTTACAAGATATAAGATACAGAGAGCCAAGATAATCAGGTATGCTGGCGGTGTCCCAGGCTCTGCAGAAACAGCAGCCATTAGGGGTCCAAACCAGCGCCGCGACCCGGTACGGTGCCTCCACTCCCCTGCCCTTCACTGGGACACACATGCCGGACATGGCTGCCAAACATGTGCCTCGCAAAGAAGGGAGACCCTGGCTGCTCACCCCAACCCTAATCCTAACCCTAACCCTAACCCTAACCCGCCAGCCTCACAACACCGACAACTTCAGAACCCGTCCCCCTGCGGATCGGCATTAGACCTGGAGGCGGATCGCATTAGACCTGGAGGCAGATCGGCATTAGACCTGGAGGCGAACGCCCTCGCCACTCTACGCCGCAGTGGGAATCGCGTTGCAGACACAGTGCACTTCCAACCCGGATGGGAAAAGGCAGATCACAGAAGCAAAGCAGTACAGGAAGCGTGCGGCTGCCATCCTTAGCAGGCGGATATCAGCCAACATCCTCTACACAGAACCCCCCCTGCTGTCCCAAACTGGAGTACTCACTGTGGTCCTTGCCCTGTCCCGCCGTCGTACACACGCTGGGCTGGGGGGTGACGGGCATCAGTGCCTGTCGGATGGCCCTCTCCCAGCCCTGGGCCACGTCCGGGCCCACCCCCGAGGCAGCCAGCGCTGGGTTGTGGTACTGTCCGCCGCCGCTCTCACCCACGTAGTACACCATGGTGTCGGTGATGATCTCGAAGCAGTGGGGGTTGCTGCCCTGGGCCAGGCTGCTGAAGTCCCGAGCGGCCTCCACCTGCAGAATCTCTGACAGGGGAATCTCCTGCGTGGCGGGGGGAGTGGGGGGGAGGGCTGTGTGTTAGAGTCCCGCCGTCGCGAGGGGAAGTCGCCGCAGTCTGCCCCGCTCTCACCACACCCCCGATGCCGCCACCTGTGTCCGCAAGCCGGGAGACACACCGGGAGTTGTCCGCTGTCGGGCCCTAGCAGCCAAATGCGGCGCGACGGCGACTCGGGCGACTTAAAGATTGCGCCATCCCCTCCGCCTGCGCCGCGAGCACATAGAGGGAGCCGCCAAGTCCCCCTGGCCAATAGGAGCACGTCTGTGCTCTCGCCGCGGAGATCAGATGAAGTGCTTGTGGTTTGCAGCGCCCACCACGTGACCCCGCCCCTCCCCCCCAACGCCCCCATTGAAGTGCTCTCTGATTAGAGGGCATGCTGGGAAAAAAAAATAAATAAAAAACCTGGGCATGAGCCAGACTGGCAGTCAGAGAGACAGAGCGGCTGCTGTTCCGGGGTGGCCCCCAGGGGCCCTGAGGGGATGCCGGAGACCCATGGTCCCCAGGGGTAGCCCTGCACCCCCCCCCCAAACCAGTTAGAGAGGCAACGAAAAAAACCACAAGTACAGGGGTCCCAGCTTCAAAGGAACAGCCTCTATATCACTTCCAAATGTATAAAAAGGAGAAATGCAGCGAAATCGCTCCCATTCAGAGTGGATGTGGAAAAGAGAGGGATGGAAATGAGAGGCAGACACACGCCTGCGGGGACTCCTCACCAGGAGCGGCCGCGTAGCCCAACGGCATACCGCCAAATCGCCAAAACCGAAAACAAACACCCCGAGAAGAACCGCCCCAAGCTACACACCTCTACACTCCACTGCGTTCTAAAAAGAGCAGGCCAGTTAAAACACACACACAC
>JAODKM010000025.1:22906105-22921336 GCA_026780845.1 Petrocephalus sullivani
AAGAACCGCCCCAAGCTACACACCTCTACACTCCACTGCGTTCTAAAAAGAGCAGGCCAGTTAAAACACACACACACCAGTGCTGTGAGCAGCGCAGCGGCCAGAGAAGCTTACAAAAAGCCGTTTACGGGCCGCTAGCCTTCAATTAGCCACCTCTGTGTCCCAAAGCAGGTTCAGCGCCAAGCTGATAATAAACACCCTTATGAAATGACGTCTGAATACACCCTGTAGTCACAGTAAAGCAAAAAAAAAGTCGCTGGGAGAACACAGTAAAAATAAATAGATCTGGCGGCCAGGAGTGTGGAGTTCCCTGAGCAAGCAAAATAACAGCTCTGCCCCCCGTTACATATTTACTGTCAGGCTGCGCAAACTCATCCCGATATATAAGCAAGTCAAATAGAGGATCTTCTGGGACACCCCCTCAAGTAAAACAGTGCTTATCATTGTGATTTCCTTTTTTAACAGGCTGGGAACCACGAGTGTCTTGCAACTCAACCATGTTCAGGCATTCTCCAGCGTCAAGGCATTTATTTTAGCTGCTGTATTTCACACCCAAAAACGTAGCGAATCCCTTTAAATGCGCTTCTGCAAATCGAACAGACAGTTACGAACGGTGTCAACTTCCGTTCTGATTGAGAGAAAGCACCTTGACCAGAACCACTGCCCACAACTCACCACAAAATTCCCGGCGATGGGAATCGCCCTCAAAACCACCCAAAGTCTCACACCACAGGAGCAAAACTTTCCAGGCAAATCTTTATGAAACAACTTGTCAGCTTTCCAAAAAAATAAACCTACATAGGCAGTGAGAGGAATAAAAACAGGGATTTTTCAGACCGTGATGGCACGGATATCTTAAATCAGACTACAAAGAAAAAGATACACATATGTATAGGTGTGGAGAGCGTTCAGATAAGCCAAGTGCACACACGTGTGCCCCTAGCAATACACAGAAGGTGTGACAAACACACACTGCTCTGACACACCCACACGCCTGGATCACATTTGGAAGCATTTTATGGGGTCCGAGGCAGGGTGGGGTCCTGGGTGGTTCAGAGTTATTTTCTAATTACAGTGTGATCGAGCCCCCGCGGGGAGGCTAACGGGACCCCAGACAGGGGCTTGTGGCGGGGGCTTAATGGCACCACTCAGGCCCACGGTCATGCACACGGGAGGAAGGGCTGGTTACTAACGGGAGCGTCACGCTGAAGAGACACACAGGTGCCATGATCAGTGAACTCACACACATTAAATGTGATTTCAGATCTGACTAAGTGACAAACCTTACGCGGGAAATCCCACCCCAAAGTGTCAAATCAAATGCGAGCACTGGAGTCACACACGCCGAATCTTAAAGGTGTATCTGTACACATCATAAAAATACGTCTATTTACTCACAAACACATGCAGTTTATGCTGGGAGATGCACTATATAGACAAAGCATTGGGACATTACACCAACAGGAACTTTTATGACATCCCATTCTAAATAATAGGCAACAATATGGAGTTGGTCCTTCTTTGCAGCTATAACTGCTGCCACTCTTCTGGGAAGGCTTTCCATAGGATTTTGGAGTGTGTCTGTGGGAATTTCTGCCAGCTGATCCAGAAGAGTATTTGTGAGGTCAGGCACTTATGCTGGACATGAAGGTCTGGCTCACAATTTCCATTTGAGTTCATCCCAAAGGTGCTTGATGGGGTTAAGGTCAGGGCCAGTCAAGTTCTTCCTCACCAAGCTTACCTAACCAGGTCCTTATGGAACTTGCTTTGTGCACTGGGGCACAGTCATGCTGGAATGGACAAGGGCCTTCCACAAATTGTTCCCAAAAAGTTGAAAGCATAGAATTGTCCAAAATGTCTTGCTATGCTGAAGCATTAAAAGTTCCTGGAACTAAGGGGCCTAGCCCAACCCCTGAAAAATAACACATGCCATTATCTCTCTGCCACCAAACCTTACAGCTGGCACAGTGCAATAAGGCAGGTACCGTTCCCCTGGCATCCACCAAACCCAGACTGATCCATCAGATTGCCAGAACACAGAACACGTTTCCGCTCCACCGGAGTCCAGCGGAGACATGCTTTCCACCACTGCATCTCACGCCTGGCACTGCGCTTAGTGACGTGAGGCACGTAGCTGCTCGGCCAAGGAAGCCCATTTCATAAAGCTGAAGCTCCCGGTGCAGTTTTTCAACATGAATGGAGGTGTGTGACGATCAGTGAAACCAGACAGACTCATGTTTTACAGCCCTCTCGGTGTTACTCAGCTTATCTTCAGACATCTGTAGGTTCTGAATGTCTGTCTGCCTCTCCAGCACCTTGTTAGTACAAGGGGCTAAAAGACAATTATGTCTGTATTCTTTTAGCATTCGAGACCAGCTTAAAGATTCCTGAACTGAAACCAACTAATTCACAGCAAAGACCTGCACTTATGATATAATAAGCAGTGTTTTAAGTACATTAATAATGTTTGACAACTCTTCTCTCAAAGGGACCCTGTGATAGGACAAAAAATGACTATTAAAGCTAAGATCAATAAGCTATAAAAAATAAAAAAAGCGAAGAGTAATTTTTATTTTTAAATGACAAGGGCTCAGCTCTACGGGTCAGGACAGGAATCACTGGGAATTTTCGTAGCTGCTGAGAGAGAAGTGAAAGCCCTTTCACTATAAGAGAAACCAGCAGTCTCAAGGGGATTTCTCACTGACCACGCGGTCGTTAGAGCCCCCGCCAAGCGGGTTCAAGGCAGTGTCTATTAGTCAGACCAGGTGGGCGTGCCTGGATAAGATGACCTTTCTGTATACATATCGCCAATAGCTTCAAGTTCATCACTCAGAATACTTCGGCAAATGCAGAAATTAATGGAGAAATCTAGCAAATGCCAAGCAATGGTGCTGTGGTATTTCATTTGACGCAAACAGGAAGTACCAGCTGGTTATCTGGAAGGGGAATCACCTGCACCACAGGGCCCCAAAGGCAGGGGTGATATTAGGATTTTTAATGGCGTGGTCATAAGAGGGGCCAAAATTCATACAGGGACCAACCTTACCACTAGCCAATGATATGTTTTGAATCAGTGAGTGACAAGAGAGGGGGCACTCCAGGGGCCAATCAGCTTTCAGGTATATATACTGGGCCCCGCCCAATATATACCACTGCCAAAGGGAAGTAGAGAAGGAGTGTAGATGTCTCACCTTGTAGTACTTGGCTCCAGTGTCATTCTGAAAAAGTGTCAGGCTCTTGCTGTCCAGCCGCCAGTAATGCCTCTTCCTCTGAAGGGAGAGACAAAGATTAGTCAGCCCTGGTACCCAGGAGCTTGGCTGGTATCACTCAGAAATATCCCCTGGAACTCACGGTGGGGGATACTACTCCTTTGACATGTTTCTTCATTACTCTAAAAACATGCTGCGTTAATGGTGTAATGTATTACTGAAAGTCTTTTAAATGCTTATTTCACTTCAGTATAGTACACTGTAGTAGGCTTGTAGTGTAGTATTATATTTAACAGTACAGTGCAGTATAGGTTAATGCAGTTACTACTATACTTGTATGAACTGTTTTGTAAGTCAGTTTGGACAAAAGGATTTGCTAAATAAATGTACAGCTGCTCCTCGGGTTACGATGGTCTGTTACGATATTTTGACTTTATGATGGGTATTCCCATTATATACTCGTTCAATAAATTACACTTTATTATGAAATAGGCTTTGTGTTAATGATTTTGCCCAATGGTAGGCTAATGTAAGTGTTCTAAAGCATGTTCAAAGTAGGCTAGGCTAGGCTATGATGTTTGTTACGTTAGATCTACTGTATTAAAATGCATTTTCTGCTTACAATATTTTTGCCTTATGATAGGTTTATTGGAACGTAGTCCAAACACAACCTGGGGAGTAGCTGTAAAATAAAATCATTGTTTTTTTTTCAGTAAAGATACGTATGGATTGAGATAATGGAGATGAAATTACAGCCAACGATGCCATGAAACAGGCTAGCTAGACATGGGCTTGGAGATTTTAGAGAAGAAGGATCCAGACATGTCCCTGTAGGCCCCAGAGAGCTGTGCGGGCCACGGGGAGCTGTGCGAGCCACAGAGAGCTGTGCGGGCCCTGGCCTTACCAGGTTGTCCCTGCTGGTGTAATGCACCATCCAGCCCTCCCGCACCACGGTGGAGCTTCTCCTCTTAGTGTGCTTGACGGACTGCACCACTCGCATCAGGGGGATGTTACTGCTGGTGGAGGGGCTGGGGACGGCACAGGCAAAAATGGTTGAGTCTGAACAATGCCAGAATGTTTTGTCTTGAGACGCTTCCTGAGTCTGGCAGAGCAGCTACCTGATGGTCTTCACCGGCTCCTCGTCCTTTTCGCCATCCAGATAGGGGGAGTCCATGAAGAAGATCTTCTCCTCTGGGGTGGAGGGCTCCTCCGGGTCGTCTAAGCCTCGGTTGACATCGCTGTTCATGTCACTGCTGTCCACTTCCATGGTGGTGTCAGAGTCTGGCCCTGGGCTTGCTGGCTCTGGGGGTTGATGCCAAACCATCACACTGGTAGCAGAGCTACCCACTAAGCATTCTGCTATGGTTTCTGTCCAGCCAAAGTCTAAATATATAATTTCCAGACAAATTCCATTAAAACGTTCTAGAATATGTGCTTCTGCTCTGTGCTCATCTGATTCTCAGAAGCTGGTCACTTATCAGCTACAGAAAAAGCCCTTACCTCCATTGAACACAACTTCACCAAGACAGTCTCTGGGCACTTTTGATGCACACCGCTTGTGACAGTTAAACTTGCAATCTGGAATTAAAAGTGAGAAATTTAAAAAAGCAACATTAAGCAATGACTGTAGAGTAATGTAGATGCTGATTTGTCCCAGTGGAGATTTATGAGTAACAAGTATGAATTCTCATGTGCGTTTAGTTAATGATATGGTGAGGCCCCCACCTTTGCACTGCATGCCCTGGCGAAAGAGCCCCTTCAAGAGGCACTTGCAATACTGGCAGATAGTGGGCCGCGTGTACGAGTGCACCACAAAAGTGTGGGGCACCTTCACCCGGCCCAGGACCATCCTCTCCATCCAGATGGGCCTGCCACTCCATGACGGGATGCGCTTCCCCGCCTCCTGGTGCAGCCGTTGCTAGGGGACACGGTATTGTGCGCAGGAACCGGTGATTCTTAAGTTTAGCACAGGCTACCGTCACAAAATATTTGGCAAAATGAAATCAACCAGAGGGAAGTACAAATAAGGATGGACACCAAACTTCTACAAAGACAGCCTTCAACGGCGTTTTGTAAGAGAAAACACAGAAGGGATTGTGAGCTTAGGACAATTACATAAGCTTAGACTGGAAGTCAGTCTTGCTATGTTGTTTACGAGAAACTTAACTGTCTTTGAAGCAGTTAACCCAGCAAGAATCTGTCTAGGCCGAACAGCCTCAGAGCATTTAGATACAAGGCTTAGGGTCAATGTAAGAGGTAGAAAAAAACATCACTAAGATTATATCAGAAGAATGTGTCCTGTAATCTTGACAAAACTGAATAATAAGATTTAATTGCTTTTTAGCTACGAAACAAAATTTAAGTTTTCATATTTAGCCAGAGCAACTTCCAAAACACATTTATATAGCTGAGGGATTTTATTAGAACATTTCAGGTTGACCTTGCTGAAGGAGAACAAGGTGCCACAAATATTCAAATATTTACAAATAATCCAAGGCCTTATCCATCCCACAATCCATTGCTTTAAGGTCAATGGCGGTGTTCCTCAAGGCACTGCTCTTGGACCCATACCTTTATCAATGTACCTGTATATATCTGCCTCTGATCAGTGCTTATAACTTCAGACATATTGCTAGTTTTTCCTGCTAAAGAGATGGCACACATGTCTGCTCATTGCTGAAACCAGATGAGTCATAGCTGTTCCAAAAATGTAATAATTGGCAACAAAATAAAAAGAACCTGACATATAACTTCCTGCCGCTTTGCTTGGACAGAGACCATGATCTTGGACCCTCATAAACTCAGCCAAATCGAAAGATACTGGTGTATCTCTTCCCAATTAATTACGGTTCTTTGAAGACTTTATCAGAAACATCTGTTCTGTGTAGAACTCACGGCTGTACCTACCTATAGCTAGAGCAAGATTTCCTCTGTTTATATAACTTATTGGCCCAGCATACCTTACTTGGAGTTCACAATATTACACTGTCGTCCCTTTATGCTTCTGGAGAGCTTCAGAAGACATTTCCGATTAAGCACATTTTATTTTGTCCAACACCAGTGCTTTTGGGATTCAAACACCCAGGCGCCTTTTGGGTTTACAACATAATCGACCTACCTCCTCCTGTGCCACGGCGGCATGTTTGGCAGGGGTGGGCCGAGGGACAGACAGCGAGGGCCCTGGCAGGGAGACGTTGGACAGGCGACGCTTCCGCACCCCGCTGCAGTTGTTGGGGATCTTAAAGGCGCAGCGCTTGTGGTAATTGAGCCCGCATCCTACCGGGAAGCACAGCAGAGTGAGTCTCCTACCAACAGGCTCAGAAGTATGATAAAAGACTTGTATCTCATAGATTCAATTATAATTAGAAAATTAAGAATTCAGTTGAGCTTTATTCAATGGCTTAATTCTCAACTACAGCCACTAGAGGGCTCACTAGAGCACATAAACAGCAACATAGCATAAAACAGTGTTTCTCAAACCAGTCCTCGGGGACCCCCAGATGGTCCATGTTTCTGCTCTCTCCCAATTCCCCGTACTGCGCCATTGAATTCCTTGGGAATTGGGAGAGAGCAAAAACGTGGACTGTCTGGGGGTCCCCGAGGACTGGCTTGAGAAACACTGGCATAAACCCATGCTATTAACCAGTTTGGTAACGTTCTTTGAAACTCTTTCTGAACAGTGTATGGTTATAATCATCAAGAGTCTTTCTAAGAAGCCATTGAGTAGTGTTATTGAGAAAAGTGGGCATAACTTGATAACTCAGCTAGAACATTTCAATGCTATCTTTTTCAGGTATTGATGGAGTGAATTTGAGTAGGCAGTGTGTTCCCTGCACCGTGCCCTTGAATTTTACACCCCTGACCCTCAGCTCGCCCCGCTTTCTGGGGAGGGACGAGTGCCAGCACATGGCACAGCTCCGCCCGGTCTCCCGAGCGCTGTTTGAAGGTCCTGTCCAGCGCTTGGCCACGCATGCTGGACTCCATTCAAAGGTCCAGATTTGGGCTTCAAAGGCCTCCTTTTGTAATGCCAGGAAGTCGCACGCTCGGGGGGAGTATCCTGCAGCTAAGCACCAAGTGCTGCCATCGACCGCCGCCCCCCCTCCCCACCTCCCATCCTCAGGACGTGTGCAGGAACGAGACGTCTGACTTCGGTTTCGGTCTATTTGAGCCACCGCTGCTGGTCTCCTGCCTGTGCCATGAACAGGGGCCAGAGGACCAGTCTGTGTATATTCTGTGGCTCTATTGGTCTCCATGATAATGGCCATGTGCTCGGATGCTAATAATAATAATAATCCAATTTATTTAAAGGCGCCTTTCTAGCACCCAAGGACACCGTACAATAAAGCATAGAACCATAAAAAACATAGAAGATAGCACCTGCCTCAGGGAACAAGAGATCCCAAAACCAGCCAACAATAACCGGGATCCCTAGTCCAGGCTCTAACCCAAATCACCAAGTAGGGCGTGGGGGTTAGCTTTATATTTGCACGGGGTCCAGCTGACCTGAATGGAAATAATTGATTGGTTCTGTCTTTGTGAGAAGCCTTCGGTTTTCCTGGGGAAGCCTTCTCCAGACGGCGCTGGTCTGTCACGCCTACCACGTAAAAGGTTTTTTTTTTTTTTTTTTGTCACTTAGGCCTTCCTCAGCGTACAGCTAGCCCTGCTACAGTGTCTGTTTGTGTGCTAGCACGTAAGCCAGACAGTATTCGCCCATATGACTGTCCACGTATGTGGGCTGCTTAGCCAGCGGCCCGGGATCAGGCTCTCACCTTCACACTTGAGGCCCTGGCGGACCAGGCCCCACAACATCTCCCCGCAGTAGTCACAGAAGGTGGGGGCCTTGTATGAGTGCACAAAAAGGGCATGGGGTCGGATCTGGAAGTCCTCAACAGTAGCGAGAGCTGCAAAGGAGATAGGACGAAAACAGAACTCAGATTCGGGGATAAGGACTTTGTGCCTGTGTCCAGAAGGTCACGGGTTCGAGTCACATGGCCGGAAAGTAACAAGTCAAAGAGTCAATGCTCTCTCCCCAGATGTGTGAGCCTCAAAGGAGAACAAGATGATAAACTTTATTTATAAAGCCCTTTTCATACATGAAATGCTGCTCAGTGCTTTACATAACGAACAAGATACAACTATATAATACACACCTAAGATACAAGTTAAAAAAATGTAGAAAGAAGGAATGAGTATCTGTAAATAAATGAGCAAATAAATGTAGTAAAACTGTGAATTAATAAACGGATGCAACACAAAAAAAACATAACTGAATAAGATGGGATCTGTGAGTTTCATTCTACTAGCTACATGAACAACGACAATAAAGGCATTATCTTCTGTTACCTTGCAGATGTTCCCGCACCGTGTTTAGGCTAATTTTCCATTGCAGCTCACATTATTTTACCAACGCTGCATTATGCAACAGCAGTGGATTAGTCACGTACCCACTGAGAATCATTTGGAAAAAATAAGCCAGCTGATCCAGGGGTCAAAAAACAAAATTAAAATTACATTTATCTTTGACGTAAAAAATTAAGTGAAGCGAAGGTAATGCATTTACCAAAACAGCGACACATTATGGACTCCGGCCAGTGGAAAGCACCACAGCCCTTATGACAAAACGAGGACCTTGTAAAACGTAAACTAATTAAACCATGCAGTGCGTAAATAGCCAGAGAGACGTGCTGCACTGACAGCATTCTGACAGTAGGGGGCACTCTAGTTAAACAATATGGCACAAGGGAGGAGCTGGTGGGGGGTTTCTGCAGCGTGCTTCTCTGCCTGACTAAGGCAGAATATGACCCTTTTCCCTCCCCCAGGGGTTACGGGGGGCCTGTGGCTTATCACATTATGCATTTTCTCTAGCAAAATAAAGGGTGCACTGGAGGAGGGGGTGCAGGAAGTCACCGCAGACCAAGGGAGAGAAGTGTTTGCACAAAGCATTACGCCAAAGCACAAGTCTGCAAACGATGCTATGGCAAGAACTTACCAGGTAACGCTATGCCATAGTCCTGTAACTATGGTTATGGCGGCAACACAGGGTACAAAATTAAAATCTCCTTGTCAGCACACTGGTTTCTGTTGCTTTTAAAGAACTTTTAAAGGACCACAATCATTATTATTATTATTATTATTATTATCATCATCATCATCATGACTGCAGCTGTTTCTATGGATAAATGTACCCAATTGCACAGCTTGGACGCTAACTTAATCCATTCACAATAGGCACCTACAGCAGTATTATCCACGAATGCAGTATCTATGCAAGCTTTTGGACACAAGTGCAGCTCCATAGAAAGCAATGCAGCTGAAGGCCAGTCTGCTTTGTGCTCCAACAGAATGGCGGATTGTAACACGCCAGAGGTGCCCTCTGCTGCTGCCTCACTGGCCACCAAGGCCCTCAGGCGGGACCTCACTGTGCCTGCAAAGCCGGATCACTGATCAAACAGGAGCATTCCAGAATGGTACATAGGTCTGTACAAACTACTGCTCTTGCCTGTGATTTCAAGAATACTGTCAACATTCTTTCAAAAATGCTACACTAACCTTCCTTCAAAAACACAGACCGACTGAGCATAACAAATAGAAGGTGGATTTAAAATAAAAGCTTGCAAACATAGAGAAAGCTAGCCGGTGCTTAGTTTTTGTAAGGTGATGGCTTGCCTGGTGCGTGCTTACTCTGGTGACATCACTTCCTGTTTGAAGAACACTCCGGGCCACACAAGACGTGAAACCAAAAACCAGAAAGTGTCTGCTGTCTAACCATAAGAAGAAAATACCTGGAAGAAATCAGTAAGAAGGGGCACTGTGGGGCACAGCCAAAGGGCATCACACTCCACACACAGAGTCCTCACATGGACGTCCACACAGGCAATCGAGACAGCCACATCTCCTGTGGTACCAGCTGATTGTTCTATATTAATAATACCTTCTCAAAGATCCTGTGAAATTAAGATGTCATTCTACACTACAATCCAGCATCTCATCAGCGTAACGAAGGAATTAAATTTTTGAAGGCTCTGGAAAGAAAATCAGCTCATTGAGAAAGCCATGACTGTGAAGAGCCTGCACACCTTGGCCATGACAAGCATGAAATCACCCCCTCCCCCGCAAATAAGGGTCAAAATTCTGGCTAGCCCCCAACTCCCTCCAAGACGTGGCAATAATCCTCAGCACAGTGGCTCCAGGCGCTTGTTACACTGACCTGAACACCTCCCCCCCCACAGCTTCAACTCCCTAACCCAGATTTATGCCTCAGGGAACAAGAGATCCCAAAACCAGCCAACAATAACTGGGATCCCTAGTCCGGGCTCTAACCCAAATCACCAAGGGCGTGGGGGTTAGCTTTATATTTGCACGGGGTCCAGCTGACCTGAATGGAAATAATTGATTGGTTCTGTCTTTGTGAGAAGCCTTTGGTTTTCCTGGGGAAGCCTTCTCCAGACGGCGCTGGTCTGTCACACCTACCACGTAAAAGTAAAAGTTTTACAAAGTAAAAGTTCAAATAATGAACTCCTACTCCCCCCCCACCGTTATTCCAAACAAGACCTGAGTAACAATATTTTTGAGAAACAATTTCTGTGTAAATGAAACAAACTCTTTGGACTGTTTGCAGCGCCATGACAACAACATTCCAATGCCTCACTCTGAATGCAGAGTCGGTGCTAATTTCATCTTTTCAAACAGACATTAACATGTTTGTTGCTCGCTACAGGACAGGGAGGATTTTGTCTCCTGAAGGACTATCTTGCGTAGTAAACAAGTTTGTGCAGAGAAATCATAAAACAAGACGTAAACGCTAAGGACTAGACCTTAGCAACAGTGATTCCTTTATACAGTTTACATGGCACCTGGATAAGGAGATTTTTGGGGGATTTTTACAATCAGAAAAGAAACCTACAATTCTTCAACTGGCAATAAGTCATTTTTATAGTAACAGGGGGGTGAGATTCCTGAAAATTTCCTTATAAAGAAAAGTCAAGAACAAAGCAGAACTAAAGCTCATCGTTACATTGCTGAGGGTCTTGTAGGTAAAAGGCAAGACGAACTGGAGATCAGCAGTATGAGGAGAAGACGTTCTGAGGAGGTCCCGACAAACCTCCGCTGCCACAAAAGGCAGTGAGGTCCCCTTTCACGTCAACACCAGGAAAGGCCTGAGCAGACATTTGCATTAGCCAGCATGAGGATGGGAAGAGGGCTCCTCAACAGCCTGACACAACCAGCCTTAAGAGGCATGATGTCTGGACAGCCGCTCTTCACAAACACACATGCAAGGGGTAACACAAGGCCCTGGTAAGGCGCATTTAGTGTTTCTATGGAGAGAGTCGGTTGGAAGGTGAGCATTCTGGGATACAGACAGGCCGCTTTGTCCATATCGCCGTAACAGAACAGTCCCGTGCAGAACAAGACCACACAGTGAAGAGAGGAGCTCACGGTATATTTAGCACCACCAGCTATGCGTCTGCAGGAAAGCTGAGCACTTTGCAAGCTGTGGCGAGAGGTTTTTTTTTCTCGTTCACTCGAGATCGGAGGCCTGCACCAGAACAAGCGGAGAGGAAGCAGCTGAGAGCAGCGCGCTGGTGGCAGGCGTTTGGCGTTCTCTCAGTAATCTGGCATTCTGTTCTGATAGCGATGAAGGTTTCTGAGGTTTTTTGGGTCCTTGTTAAATTCTGTACCTAAGGGGCTCAGGTGGAGGACAACAGCACGCTCTACTTCAAGATAAAGAACTTTCAGAAGGATGCTGCTAAATCCTTCCCATTTATTTTGGGGGGGTTGTTTTTGTCTCAGGTTACCAACCACAGGTTACCAATAACAGTCTAGCGATTCTGTTGTGAGATGCCCCTTGGTCCTTAAAGGCAACTGAGACGTAGCACCTCCTGCTGGAAACAGCGGTTAAACCCATTCATTCCCCATGGTTATTTATCCAGCACAGGCTCAGGGTAAACCCGGAGCAGTTTCAAACTTCCTCTGGCACTGACCCCAACATAAAAACTGTGCACCAGAAGCTTCACGGAATCAGCTACCATGGCCAGGCAGCTGCATGCAAGCCTCACATCACCAAGTGCAATGCCAAGCATTGGATGGGGTGGTGTAAAGCACGCCGCCACTGAACTCTGGAGCAGAGGAGATGTGTTCTGTGAAGTGACGAATTACGCTTCTCTGTCTGGCAGTCTGATGGATCAGTCTGGGTTTGGTGGATGCCAGGAGAACATTACCTGCCTGACTGCATGGTGCCATCTCTAAAGTTTGGTGGAGGGGGGGGGATTATGGTTTTGATGGGTTAGTTCCAGTGAAGGGAAGTTTTAATGCTTCAGCATACCAAGACATTTTGGACAATTCTATGCTTCCAACTTTATGGGTCTTCTGTTCCAGCATGACTGTGCACAAAGCAAAGTCCATAAAGACCTGGTTAGGTGAGTTTAGTGTGGAAGAACTTGACTGGCTCTGACCTCAAGCCCATCAAGCACCTTTGGGATGAACCAGAATGGAGATTGTGAGCCAGACCTTCATGCCCAGCGTAAGTGCCTGACCTCACAAATACTCTTCTGGATGAATGGGCAAATATGCCCACAGACACACTCCTAAATCCTATGGAAAGCCTTCCCAGAAGAGTGGCAGCAGTTATAGCTGCAAAGAAGGACCAACTCCATATTGTTGCCTATGGATTTAGAATGGGATGTCATAAAAGTTCCTGTTGGTGTAATGTCCCAATGCTGTCAGTATAGAGTATAACATATATTTCAAAATATATATACATAAAATAATTCATTAATAACAACTGTGTCTGGCAGCCTGCTTTTCTACCTGACTACAATTTTAACAAAACCATGACCCTTCCCAGAACAAAATCAGAAGACATGGTATAGGGACTCACAGTGGGGGCTTCTGATGTGGTCCCAGGCTGGGGTTACCGCAAACCACGGCGACCATGCTCACCAGAGAGAACGACCTCGATCAGGTCCCCCTCGTGGATGTCCTCGGCCGACGTCAACCGCTGTAGCACATTGTCAGAGCTCAGGTCATGTCGGAAGAGCAGGATCTTGTCGTAGAGGCCGAAGAAGCCACATTCTGGGAACTGGGAAGGAAAAGAGATGGCACGGTCATCAGCACGTCTCCTGTCTCTGCTCTCAGGTCACAGATTCTCATCCGAGTTTTGGGAGCAACATGGCCAATCTCCTTCAGGCCCGTGCTGCCGGATCCGTAACAGATGTCAAGATGAACACCGTAACGGACGGTGACAGCTGGGAACTAAGAAGAGCTGTCCTCAACCATCACTCCCTCACCCCTCCACCGTCATCCGGCGTCATTATCACCCGCCCGCCAGCCAACGCTTTCACACTAAGGCGCCGAATCACACCCTATGGCTAGAAGCGGAGGTAGCACCATTTTCTGTTAACGCACACAAGATCGGGTCTTCCAGCTCTGTCGGGCAAACAGAGGAAGGACAACGGCAAACGAACAAGGCTGAACACCAGTACATCACAACTGGACCCACCGCTAGTTCGGGGGTGCTGCTCATAAATCATGCGATACCTATAAACTCTCCAACTGCATAGAAACAGTGCAACCAGCAGGTTCGTCTCCACAACGACTTCCAGGGAGCCAAGAAGTCTGAGAAACCTACGGCGGGAGCGTGGGCCTGGAACGAGCGTGGCGGAGCTCGCCGCGGGAGGCGGGTGGGCAGGGCAGGGTGGGATGAGGGCAAAATGAGTCGCGCACCAGCCCCTACGCCCCTCATCACGCCCCGGCATCACCAGGGATAAGTCAGCGCCACGTCTGGGCTCGCGTTAGCAGAGGAATGGGAAAAAAAAAACCCAACAGTTCGCAGATGGCGACGGGATGTGTGGAGCGTGAGGGTGACCTCGCACTTTCAGGCGAGGACAGAACACAAGGAAAGTACTACTAGGCAGACGATCAGTGGCACTGCCGCATGCATCTGCCAGCGTATGTGATATGCCTGAAAACAATCACTGCTCCATGCTGTTCTTTATTGTTACAGAGATATTCAGGGCCCATGAACCAAGATCATCCCAGGGTCGCGGGTATCACAGCTGAGATGGGGGGGGGGGTGGGCATGGTCTCCCCGCACCGTGGTGCCCCGGAAGCCGGTGGCTACATGCTCTGCAATGTCGAGGTTACTCTCCGAGGTCGGGTTAGGTGAGAGAGAGGAACCGCAGCATATCAGAAGATGATAAACATCCTGCCCCAAAGGGCGCTTGCCAAGGATGGGCCCGGACCTCCCCCTCCTGCGATGCATTCTCAGGGTTCTCCCCGGCTCATACCCTGCTGGTGAGCCCCCACCCCCCCAGCCCTGGAGATGCCGTGCCCCTCAGGTTTCATCTCTACATCAGGAAGTCACACTCCCAAATCTTAGGAGGCACCTTCTTTCAGCCCTTTTCTGAACTGCGCTCATGTCAGCGTGCCAAGGACCCCACATGGCTGTCCCTTCCACTGCCTGTAATTAAACACCCAATAAAACGTGCGGAGTGACGGAAACGCAGAGTCAGACTCCAAGGCAGCACGTATCTTCTCGCTCGCAAGAGGAAGAAAAAAACAACAGTCAGAGGTGAGAGCAGAGAACCAAAGTACCAAAAAACTACAAACGCGTCAATCCCGAAAGAACGCCATGCTCGGACTTAGTACTGCTTCAGCACCGCTTAACCGTCATTCCATCCAGCTGAGTCGTCCGCTTCTTAAACCCAATCAGCTGGAACCAATCTCTCGCCGTAAATAATGTCAAAATGAGCTTGAACTGATGTGCTCCCGCACTCAAAACTCCTTTAATATTTCAGGGGCCTGGGCCATTACTCCTGCTAGACGGGCTGCGTGGAAACGCAGAAACAGAAACAAGGGGCGGCCGAACGCTGAGGACGTTGCTCTAAAAGCCTAGGGGTCGCCTTCCCCAGGCCAGGCCTACATGCCTGTTAACAAGGCTCCTTTGCTTCCATGGAGGGGAGGAAATGAGGGCTCCTGAGTGCCAGGAAAATTAACCCCCCCCCCCCCCCCCCCCCGCCATTTT
>JAODKM010000025.1:22921393-22938127 GCA_026780845.1 Petrocephalus sullivani
CCCCCCCAACCCAAAGACAGCTGGCCAGCAGAATGGCGTGTGTTTTTCTTGTTTTAAATCAGTTACATTTGATAAGCTCAGGGACGGAGAAGGGCCCGAACGAGTGCAGAGCCCATCCTGTGGGGCTGGGATCAAAGTCAGGCCCCCCGGTGGCGAGCCTGGTTGCGCACAGAGGTCGCCATGCCAACGGGGCATTCTGGAAAGTCCATCTCACGCAGGTGCTTCCCCCAGCCGCGGCCCGCCCCCACAGCACAGTCACGGAACAATGCCACTGGCAGTGCTCAGCGGGGGCCCGCCGGGGCCCCTGGTACCGGTGCTGGCACGGCGGGCGTGTTGAGAGGCTGCACCTGCGAGGGGTCCCTGGAAGAATGCCAGCGGGGGGGAGGGTGACAGAAGGAGGCCCCCAGAAAACAACAGCACCACCTGCAGGACGAGGATAGCAAAACACACGAGGGAAAGGGCTGGGTGCTGGTTGTACCAAGACAAACAGTGCAACCGACGAAAGCTACGCTATCCCACAAGGCCACAGGAGCTGCAACCGGAGGTGAAGAACGTTGCTTGCTCAGAAATTTGTGTCAAGATGGCGGGGGATGAGCTGTCTCTGTACAAATGTCAGTATAAAATAATACCTAGTTACACAAATTGAATCAAATATGTACCTTTCAATGATTTAACTAGGGTCAAGCTACGTCATAGGTTAATACCTGGGTCAGGTACTATGCAAGACGGGGACCTCAGTGTGTTTGAGTGTATGCATACTGTTCTCATGCATAAACATAGTACATACTACACTAACATTCAAGTAGTATGCTTCCAACCAATTCGGTATGTACTGTGTAAGTATACAATTTCAGATGCACCTTCAGATTCAGAGCATGACAGAATCATGACTGTCCGACATGACAGCGATGCAGACCCTAAGAGGTCCAAACTCAGCATCTGCACTACAGTGTATACCCATCTGGAGATCTGGCCCATTGAGCTATGACGCCATGTATAATTCATCTGCTTCATTCTGACGTTCATGTACTAGTAATTACCACCCATTATCCTGCCATTCAGGCAATCAGAAAGGTAGGAAAGACAAAAGGCCTATAAAGATTCAACAAAAAAACATCACATCCTTCAGCAGAAGCCTTTCTTCTCTACATATGTCATTTATTTATTTTGCAGACGCTTTTATCCAAAGCAACGCACAGTTGAATAAACAGGGTCAGACAGTCCCTGGAGCAACTGGGGTTAAGGGCCTTGCTCTGGGGCCAAAGCGTGATTCTGACCATGGGGTGTGAACTGCCTTAGTCTCTTATCTCCAGATCTTCATGAGTTGCGTCTTCCTGGATGACCAGTCCCCCAGGGGCATTTCTGAAAGTCCTGCAAGCCTGTCATGTGAGATGCAGCACCCACACCTAGCCGTGGCGATCCAAGCCATAAGGAGAGTTTCCACACATTTCCATAGGAGCACAGAAGGTTCCAGAGAAAAGCTGACCCTATTCCTCGAAGCCGGCAGCCATTCGGCTGTCTGAGCAGAACGGGTACGCGGTGTAGGCCTGCTGAGCCTAATCCCTGGCCTAAACGAGCTTCCTAGCCCCAGCTGCCACTTAATTACACCAATTTTACAATTTGGCCTCTTCGAAGCACCGTAAAATCACTTTTAAAAAAGCCAGGAGCTAGCATGTCGCAGAAAAATCCAGAAATCAGCTGTGGCCCCAGCCATGATCACGTGGTGTCATGCAGGCTTGGTTACGTGACGGGGTGACTTAACCCGAAGATGACCATCCTCAACTCCGACCGGTGTATTAAAAATCATCACGTAGGAAGAGGTGACGGCATGGTACAGAAATACCTTGAAGGGATGACTCCCACAAAAAAGCAAATTACAAACTTACAAGCTGCTCCAGCACAGGCAGAGCAACTAAACACCCGCCTGCTCGCCCACCTGCAGCTTATTATAACCAGGTAAACCTCAACCAGCAGACCTCATGTCCGAGGCGTGGTGCATCCTCACCGTCTCCCGTTGAGTCATTCGCTTTTCACAGGTTATTCAAAGCACTTCCATACTTCAGACCCACTTCCGTGAGTAGGCTGACATCAACGTCAAACGACATTACAGCGATGATATACTCATAGCAACTGGCAATTGTGATATTCTCACCCTTGGTATTTAAAACAGAATCGACTCAGACATCACAATGGACTTGTGTGTAACATTAATTCTAGGACACACAGCACCATAATCTAGGCGAAGGAAAAAACAGCTTTTAAGTGGAAGAAAACCTTTGAAATTTTCTGAGGTGTTCCATCAGACAGCAGGGGTTTGGGGAAAGGTGATAGCAGGAGGGTGATAGTGATTGTGGTCCCACAAACCGCGGCTGGAGAGTATGGAGTCTTTTGAAGGCACGCAGAAGAATGTCCCAGCTCCTCACCTCGTGTAAACTGTTTGTTTTACAAGGGAGTAAACACAGCTCAACACTCCGCCGAGTCTCTCCACATCATATGTGACTTTAATCCCCCTTTCTGGATATTTTAGAAGCTTGAGGTCATGTGAAAGTGGCTTCCAGTCTGGAATTTGCACAAGGTGGATGTACGACTTCTGGAAGCTGAACGAGCCTCGGCCAAAACTTCAGGCAATTAAGCATCTTTAACATGGAACTACGGAGATATAGAGAAGGAAATTAAAAAGCCCTCAGACATTTGATACTGGGGGAGGGGGGATATATGTTATTGGCCTTGTGTGATGCCATCTGGAAGACAGGGTTGCGGTTGGGGGCTGTATATCGCACGTTCTGAGCATGAGCGTGGGGCCCTGCCCAACCACACCCCCCCCCACATCTCTGTGCTCGAGCCCCGAGAGGAGATCATCCAGCCCCCATTTCCACCCCACATGTTTTTCCATGGCAGTGAGGCAGCCGGCCCGGGCTTCGCACTGGCGAGCGTCTCGGCCAAACTGCTCAGATCTTTGCAGGGGGAAAAAAAAAAGAATTGAGAATGAAGACTTGGACAGTGTTACCTTTGCTCTTCCAGGGCCTGTTCCTTTTAGCGCCATCTTCGGCGTCTGGCGAAGAGCTCGTTTCCTCCCACGTCTAAAACGTCATTTCGTGGACGGTGGAATTTTTGGGAGACATATTCATCATATTGTACTACATTCATATGGAAAAGAAAACAAAGTAGCGTGCTTTGGTCTTTGAGAGTATCAGTGGGTGAACTCATTAAATCCCCATATATTAATTCATTCGCATTGCTGCCTCATTTGGGGCCTGCCGGAACCCTGCAAATGACGACTCGGGACCCAACACACACAGATTACCCAGCCGGACTAATGGGAGTCATTTCCTCGGCCCACGCCCACTCGCCATGGCAGCACTCATGAGAGGAGCCGCGCTTGTAACAGCCCTTTATGCAAGCAGAGAGGCCCCCGGGTTTTGCGGTATTGAGACTTTGCGCAATCGGGCAATGGAGCAGACGCCTTTCAGGTCCTCACACGCCACAACATGTAGCCCTGGTGACCTAGTGCCCAAACCTAGGCCGGTGTGGCGAGGATCACAGAGGAGCCCGATGGATTCCGAGCACAAGGTGAGGATGGCACCCATCACAATTTTCCATATCCTAATCCACTATTTTCCTAACCCAGTACTTGAGGACCAGCATTTCTGCTCCCTCCCACCTTACAGTCAAGTCATAATACCAAATACCTGGTACAGTTGTGGGTATCCGCGAGGACTGGGTAGGGAAACACTGTCCTAATGGCGATCGATATTAGGCCTCTCATATTCTGATACCATCTACACACGAGTGAGAAAGTCCTTCACATGAAGCTGTGTCCTGACATTTGCCCGGACATCTTCAGAAGTACCACCATCAGTGACCCAGCGTCAGTTCGCATCTACCAAGTCCTGCTAGAACCGGCAGACAGTTACGGCAATAAAGAATGGCCGGATAAATAGCCAGTTTTCTCCGTGCCGTTATTAAGCGGAGGGCAAGGCAGTGGCATCACTCCGGGACAGAGTAAAGCATGACTAGGTAGCTGCTTGGTGCTGCGTGATGTAGGCTACGGCGGAAGCCAGCAGCGTAGACTGAGATCTTTATCGAATCGTGGGTACAGAGCGGGTGGGGGAGGGGCACGAGCAGTGCTGGTTACAGGGCTGTCAGCTGGGGATCCGGCCCATGGCCATAAGAGAAGCTGCCTCACGCCACATCCTGGAGCTACCCAGCGCCGGCATGGCCACATAACCGCGGTGAGCCCTGGAATTTCCTAAATTTTCTTACCGGAAGTGTAGCAGGTAGTGTAGCGGCTAAGAATGTGATCAGTAGCCTCAAAGCTGTAAAAACTGATGAAAGCCGTGCTTTGGATGGCCGAGTCGCCAAGGTAACTGAACTGTACTATGCACATACACAACATTAAATGCTGCAGGCACTGCAATAATGGCTGCAAAATGTCGGCCATCCCCCTGGTTCTTTGCTTATTAGCCGTAATCCGCTGAAATGCGGCTGGATCGGGCTTCCTTAAGCTACTTGCCAGTCTCATACTCCACAATTTAGTGGGGCATCAACTAAAAACTGGCAGAAAATGTCCCTTATTGGTAGGAATTTTGTTTTGTCGTTTATTCTGCTCCATAAAAAAATGATGTCTACATGCTAATAAGACAGACAATCAGAGCATTTTTGCCATCATGGAACCCAAAAGGCATCTAACACGAGAGCTGATGGCCTCATGCATTTCCCCTGTTACGCAGCGATAATGCTCATGCCAAATTAGCAGGAAAGCACCCGGAATGCCCGCAAGGACTTTGAAAGGACGAGAGAGGCCTGAAAGTCATCACTTCTTGCACATTCCATAACAAACACAGGCTCTCACGGGTCTCGAAAACAAGGGTGCTCCAAGTTAGCTGATGGCTTCTCTGCCCTCATAAGACCTTCAACATAACTGGAAATGTTAGCATCGCTGGGCATACGGAGCAGGCTGCTAGCTCTGCGCTGGCAGAAGGCACTGTTGGGAATTATGCGCCGTTAATAAAGGTACAGATTTGCCATCTGTAACCTTGTTCCACAGTACTTAACCTATTTTGAATCTTTAGCATACAGTAGAATTACCAGGTGCACCGGCATGCTAGAAAACTTATTTGCCCAGAAGTTCCCCACTTAACAATGCGCAGTTGACTTATCCTTGCATAATATGCGCCTGCACATGTCTTTGAAAAAACAGACGCCAACAATGAAGGCAAGCGTAGATGAGAGTCTGGGGGAACGCGGGCCCTCGTACGCGAATCCCCTCAGCTTCAGCGGGTGAGTCGCGCTGGCCGGTGACAAAGGGAGGGTTTGTTGGCTAGAAAGCACAAGGCCATCCAGTGTTTCTGTCACAAAAAAAGCATTTTCCATGCAAGTTAGTTATATCATTTTGGAGGGGAAAAAAGCACACACATGACAGCTTTCAAAAGGAAAAACCATGAAAACAACAGCACATTTCATGTTTTTATATGGGGGCTGGGACAGAACGTGCTCTCCTCCGTGTAGTCATTAATTCGCACTCTGTGCTAGTTAAATTCTGATGGCAGTGTTATTAAGTCACTAAGGAGGCTGAGTGGACTCTAGTGCTGCTTTGAAGAGATGCTGACACCGCATGAGATTTTCTATGCGTGGAATGCAGAGAGTGGTATTCTGGGTATTCTGCAGCTGGTGACCATCAATAGGGCATCACTGTCATTTCCCCTTCTTTCCTGTACCACGATGGTTCAAAGGCACCTTAAAGAAAAATTGACCTCATGAAGAAACAGGCTCCCTGCACCCCAACTATACACCATTGTTTGCATTGCTTGCATTTCACACCAGCCACTGGTCCGTTTTTACTCCCTTCTCAGATACCAGCCACATTTTCCATGAGGGTAAGCAGGAACAATGCGCTGGGACACACACAGGTGCTTCTGACCCAATACATAGATCAAGAAATCAGGCAGTTAATATACGCATCCGAGGAACAAGGAAGTGAATACAAATTAAAAAGGAACTCTGTTGCAGAACAATTTAGCCTGCCAATGACTGGGTTGGGCATTTTCTCCCTGTGCCACCAATTTTTTCTCAAAATTCTTCCCACCAAAAAAAGTAGTCATGGATCCTATTCTCAGAATTCACTCCCAAGCAGGGTGCAACGGGTCAGCACAGTTAGCCTCTTGGGCGGCTCCATTCCCCCATGTTCTGGGAGAAAGATGGCCGTCAGATTTGACTGGTGGGTAACATGACCAACTGCAGGATGCTGCTGGTGCTGTTCCTCAGTCAGCACAGTCACATTTCTGCACGGAGCCCTCCTCTGTTACGAGACACCAATACACTTCAGAAGACCTTCATTGTGAGTCTTCTGTCCCACTCTCAACAGATGAAGGAGTCAGCGGCGTCCACAGATCCTTCCAAGTGGACAAGAGGCACAGGAGGACTCCACCATTTGGGTTGATCCGACAGTCAATAGAGTCAAATCTTTCCCAACGGGAAGCGATGGGGCCAGACGAGAATTTACATGACCCCTCACCACATGTGCTGATAGCATCGGCATCAGAGCCGGGGGGGGGGTGCACGTGGGGTCCTGATTGTGCGAATTAACATAATAGCAGGAAATCGCTGCTTTTCTGTGCATTCCCGCTCCATCTGTTGACACAGCAGATGCCCCGAAAAAGACGTCGATTGACAGGAACCAGGATGGGATCCGACAGACTAAAGCAAGGGGAAAGCGCTAGGTAGCTAGAGGCCACCGCTGCCAGGACTGCGGACCATCTACCCCTCTCACGACCCCTGGAAGAGTCTTGACATCGGCATGGATGCCGAAGAAAAATACGGGCTGCCTTCAAAACATGATCGCAGGCTGACTCCGTATACACTCTCCAGCCAAGAGCAAGTGCGAACACGGACCACAAAGGCAGCGAGTTGCTGATACTCAAAGACCAGAGCCAAATAAATGAAAGAGCCTGTACCAGAGTCCTCAATAAAGGAGCTTAAAACAGTCATATGTGCAGGGCCATCGCTGCCTGTGGCTGGTAGGTAAAAGAACACAGTCTGACGTCAGACGGACAAGGCAAATGTAAGGCCTACACAGGCGGACCTCCTACAAAGCAAAGCAGCATTACGACATTGTGAAGCCGCCCCTATGCTTAAATAAATATCACCCGTTTCTGCTACACTGTATTCCATCAGCCTCCCCACTGCCTGTCCGCCACTTCGATCGACAATGAAGTGTCACTGCAAGGGAACCTCAGCTGACCCATAAAAATGGATTAGACAGTAGGCCAGAGGCTGTCCGGTTAGTAAAGTGGCGAGGCGTACGTTCATCGCAGGTGCTACATGGAGCATGCCGTGACCGTGAGTGCCTGAAGTCCTGGTGAGGAGTTTGGGGGCAGGGTTATGTAATGGCGCCCCTGTTTCGGCCTGAAAACTCAATCCGGTCTACTGCACGAGGGCACCCTTCACAAGCCGACGGTTTTAAAAAGGTCAGCGAGCCGGTCGGGGAAGCTCGCCCTGGGGGTACACAGAAGTATGTCACCGCCACAGCGGCGCTGGGAGAGACCAGAGATCCGGCGCAGTCAACCTCGCTCGGAGCTTGAAACAGGTCTCGCGCTTCTCCTGACACACGGCTTCTCCTTTCCTGCGAGAACCCTCTCTGGGCCAGAAGCTTGGTGTGCCTTCACACGGCACGCCAACGTCACGTCTCAGAAGGAATGAACAAACAAATAAACAAAGGCCTAGGCCTGCAGTTGATCAAGCCCCCCTTCTGGTCTTGTTATTTTGATCCTCTGATTATAACCCCCCCCTCACCGGACTTTGATCACAGGCTTGGTCATGGGTTCAAAGCGGGCTGCCCTTCGTAAAAGGCCTCGCACCTCATTTCATCGCTCCATAATTAGCCTGGGGGCCACTCTGCCACCACTGTTAGGACTCCTAATTACCGCAGAGCCTGACCAAAGAGCACAGGCCTCACCCTTCATCTGGGTCCCATCTGAACGCCATTGCTGGGTCCCGCTGAATGAGACATCCCTCCCCCCCCAGTAGTGAGACGTCAAACACTTTCCTTCCCCATCATGCATCAGATGCGGCTCCGTGTGACTGTTCTCCCTCCGTTTGCTCGTCCCACTTTCGGGGTTGAGAATGAGGGTTCAGCCAAAGCCATCTTTACGACGGAGGTGCGGCATCATTTTGGTCGTCCGCACGCCGGGACAAGACGACCCCCCGTTTTTACCAGGGATGCTTCCAGCCACTGCCGAAAGCCACCCCCCAACCCTACCCCTCTGACCCGCCCCCCACCTTCCAAAACACCAGTCCCACAGCCCCGCACCCGGCCACGATGAAATCGCTGGTGCAGATGGAAGAAATTAGCCGACTGGCTTAACTGGAGGGCGCTTAAATCGCAAATTACTTTCAGACGGGTGGCGCGCGCGGAGCAGCGGCAAGGCCGCTCCGGGGCGGGTGCGAGCGAGCGAGCTAATGTGTGCCCCGCAGGAAGTGACTCCAGAGCTAAGGCGGGTCTCACTTCCTCACTGGCGTAAAGCCCCCGCCAGCTCAAACGAACGCCCGCGATCAGGCAGCACGAATCCAGGGCCCCCCCCGTCAAAATGTCACCGTGTCGTTAGATTTCAGATTTGTGACTCACTTTCGGTACGCCAATGACACATCACGCGCGGGTGTAGGGGGGTATGGGGGTTAGGCCGACGGATGCGGAATCCGTGGGAAACAGCAGGCAGTCTCACTTTAGCACGAGCGCTAACGGGCTTGACACGGGCCTCACCGTGAAGCCGCCGCTCCACATCTGGGGCCAGGGGTTGCCGCTCTCCTGCGACCCGCTGGGTCACGGCACTCTCCAGACTCCTGCTTTAGAGCCACGGTCACCATGGCGACAGAACGTGGCAACCACGACGGTCTACGCAAACCCGGGAGAGAATGGCGGGTAGTGGGAGCCGGCATTAAAAAGTGCCCTTGAAAAATCCCCGCTTGCGTTTTAATATTTAAAAACAAAACATGCATTAAAGCTATTAACATTCCAGCAAAAAAAAAAAAAAACACCCACCGCTTACACAGAACAGCACTGCCCTGAAATTAGGAGCATTTTAATGCAGGATATTGATGTGCTTAGCAGGGAGACCAGCACATATCCAGGAAGGATCGGAAGATGCATATGTAAATGCACATCTGACAGCGGCCTCGGCATCCTGCTTCTGTAAAACCCTCAAATCTCAACAGATTTCAAGTACAGTGGGTTGTATTAAAAAGAGGGGAGCGTGTGTGACTACAAAGGCTCAGTCGAGGGTCATTATTCCGCAGAACGCACGTAAAACCGAACACACTGTGAGGGACATAAATTATTTTTGTTCCACTTCGGGGCAGTTAAAGTCCCTGACAGGGTGGAACCCCTAACTGTAAATGGAGTTGTGTGAGCTCTCCCCAGACGTGGAGGGGGGTGAAGTCCAGCTCTCCCCAGACGTGGAGGGGGGTGAAGTCCAGCTTGCCCTCGGCTCATGACCCCCGCAGGCTAAAACATCCAGGGGAGAACCGGGTCAGGTAAAAACATTTGTGAAACCGCCGTTTGAGGAATCGATCGCTTTCTTTTTCCGTTCCCCCCCCCCCCCCGAGACGCATGACGCACGAACATGCACCTTTTCTTCCCATAGCTGGTCCGAGCGTCGACTTGGGCAGCCAGCGAGAAGCGGAAGTGGACTTTTGGAAACGCGTCCGAAATCCTAAAAGATGAGGAAACAAAGTGGGGCGACTGGGGCCACAGCTGACACCATCGAGGCGGCCAGCCGACCCCGGCAGCCCGCAGCGCTACATGCCAGAGGAGCGCCTTTGTTCTTTGTTGTATTTCTCTTTTTTTTTTACAGGAGTCGTGAACTTCCATCCTGGGAACACACCCCCCAAGTCCTGAGGCACGGGACAACTTAGGCGACAGCAAACAGGAAGTCCTACGTAATCAGGCGCTGTGATGTTTATTCCCATCCATCACTCCCAGCCATCCCCAACACAAAGAGGCAGGCACGGGGGTGGGGTCAGTTCTCCGCGCCACCCTGTGGGGGTCCTTCCTCACTGTCAGCTAGGCCTCATGCAAAAGATGGTACAGTACAGCCCCAAGCCTGTGCTCTCGTACTTAAGCACAATAGACCATCCCTTGTTGCACATACAATTCAGGCGAAACTCGGAGGATGAAGCAGTCAGACAGCTCCAAAAAAAACCTACCCCGCCGAGCAGAATAGCATTACAGGACAATTATCCCAATTACAGACATAATTAAACTGTCAGAGCACTGAAGGAACGAGAACTGCAAGAAAGCAGGCCGTCGCTTCCTGCGTTTAACTTCAAAAGCCTCCGTCCGCTAATGTGGGTCCTTGTGAAGTTCTGTTTTGCCAGAGTTTCCAGAAAGATTACATCATCACGAGCCCGAGAAACGTAGAAAATCGCCTGTTGCAAACAGCGATGGCAGAAACGGCTATTTTATGCTTTTGGATGTATTTTACGTAATCCAAGGACTCCTTTTCAAATCTTTCCGACAAATTTTAAAAAGCTAGACGCAGGCATGCGTGTTCATTACAGTAGGTAGAGGAAAGTCAAAGAACAGATTCCAAGGGCACCGTGATCTTCAAAGAATATGATCTCGGCTAACGTTAATGCACCAAACATGCCAGAAATGTGAGCCCGCAAACTTAGCTACTACATTTTGCTACTCCTTGCGAAACATCTTCTGTCCAACAATCGACACAATGAAAAGCTACCTGCAGAACTAAAAAAACACTAAACAAAGCAATCCTTCTTCTCCGGGGCAAAGCTTTTCAAACAATGAACTACACAGCTGTTCTTTGTCCCCACAGCCAGGGCAAATTTCGGAACGGTTATTTGCTAAGTAGAGGCAATCAGCAGAGCGTCATCTTGTGAATTAACGAAAATTAGAGAGTTAACATTTTATCGGATGAAAGTATTGACCCACAAGGACACTGTTCACCTTGTTTTAAATACACAGGGGTATGTGCCAGTTTTGGAACTAGGAAGGGGTATTATAACATTCTATCAAAAGCAGGGAAGGGAGCTGATATGTTTGCAAGCCACAGCAGGTCAGGCTGCTGTGCCTGTGATGTCAGCAGCTGGTTGAAATCCTGTGGCTGGCAGAGCGAGTTCATTGTCGGGTGCTTGAGCAAGGCCCTTAACGTCCAATCCAGGGACTGCCTGACCCTGCCTCCTCAAAAATGTAGGTAACTTTGGAGAAAAGCGACAGACAGACAGACATAGATAGATAGATAGATGGATAGATGGCTAGATGGATAGATGGATAGATGGATAGATAGGATAGATAGAGACAGACCAGATTAGACAGACTGGCAGATAGATGGATAGATAGATATACAATTTGAGGTGTTCATATGAACTGTCAATACAAAAAATGGAGGAATTAAGGGACCCCAGATATGAGCCAAAAAGATGCTAGTCTACTGACGAGAGTATTGGGCCAAGATGGAAGAAGAGAACACACACGTAGACTGCACTATTCCAGCACCCAAGCACCACCCCGAGGACACCACAAGGGGCCCCTCGAACCACTCCTACACTCAATGTGCTCCATGTGCAGAGTCTGGCCGCCCTGTCTTAGGTGCTGACTCTGCTGTTCCAGAATTGCCAGCCTCGCTGAAACTCTTTGGCAGAAGTGTGACGGGAGATCCGGAGAATTTAACACCTACTCTCCAGTGCCCTGTATCCCCCAGACCCATGTTTCACCCATTAACGAGGAGGTCGAGCTTCCGTCAAATCAGTCACACCTCCTATGAGAATGCAGACATTGTACTCAGTGCAGAATTCGCTCCTCAGAGAAAGATTTTCAGACCGCGTTGAATGCAGGCGGGAAAAGCCATGTTCCGCTTCGATTCCGCGCTCATTCTTAGCGCGTGACGGCGGATTTACGCCGAAAGCCGCCGCTGTGGAAATGTGATTATCAGTCTCCGTTGTCACATGAAGACTTGCATGCCAAACTTTCGCTACACCAGGCAGCACGTTTGTACACGTCTTTAGGATCATTTAGCTGCCTTTTATTGCCAGCTGTTACGGTACAATCCAGCCGACCGATGAAAAGAGAAATAAAATTAAGAATAATCAGTCACCAAACAGAATACTCAGCGATCTGTCACTCTCCAAAATCTGCATTCTCAGCAGAAAACTAAACATTTATGCAAAAAAAGGTAAAAGGTTTGGAAACTATACTCAGGGGTGGAGTTATATGAATCTGAATTAAGCCAACCTTACAAATGACACTTTAATGAAAGGCATGGGATTCCTGGATAAAAATGGTGTAGCCAGGAGGGTGCGGGTTCCAGAGACTCAGAGCTGGGCCCAAATGTGCGTGAGGCACGCCCCAGATAGGCAGATGTGCAAACAGGGTGCAAACCATAACATTACACAAGAACTAAAGACCTCAGGAGAGAAACAAAGAAACTTTTTTATGTACTTAAAATTAAATCATGAAAATCATGGAAAATGGCTTTTAAGTTAAAGCTTTTTTTCATACTTTTAATTTCCTGGGACACTCTTACAGGGCTGCTTTGGTGCAGGCATTCCAGTCTAATTAGTAATGTGTGTGTATCCGCGGTGCAGCGACTGGTAAATCGCTTACCCACAATCCTTTCCCTCGGCTCAGGAAATGACAGCACACAGGGGCAAGGTTTCATCCAAACAATATCTACTGAGATATTACCACATAAAACACTTTTCCTGTCCGCTCCCAGATGGTTCCAAAGCACCGCGTATGTTTTTTTTTTTTTCTTTCTGCTGACCGGAGGAATTTGTGAATGGCCAATGCCCCCCACCCCCCCAGGCTCCCGAGCCAAATCCCATATTAAAATCTGACACCGCGAACGGATTGCAGCAGAGTCTCTGAGTGTGCGGGGATGGCCCCTTTGGTGAGAATACGCCACAATCATTCTTTTTTCCCCCGAAATTAAAAGCAGATGTTTGCACATTCAAATGACAGTACAGTAGATGACGTAAGCCTGCGCTGAGGCCCTGCAATAATAATATTAAATCTGAATCACTCCACAGTTACAATGTCCTGTAATCTGTATTATGGCTTTACAGTGCAATTATTCAAATATGCCCTGTATAAGAGTATTTAAGGGTTTTTTTTCTTATTAAATACCGTAATCCTACTTAACCAAACAATCAGGCTATAGCTCAGCACCTTTCTGCCTGATGGCATACAATATTTTGTGGGGACGCTTGGTTGGTTTCTGGAAACGCTGTTACGTTTTTTTCACGCGAATTTAAGACAGAGAAAGAAAGGGGGAAAAAAAAGATCTTCATATACTTTCATACACAGAGAGACGACCTGGAAAACAGCAAAACGCACAAAACCAGATGACATCAGACAAGGGGAGATGACAGCCAAGGTCTCTTTTCTTCAACTCTAGGGGTTATTACTCCTAATCTGTGTTATGTTAAGGCATTCATCTACTGTGCCTGACCACCTGCGTGGTGATGTAACGTGATTTCCTGCACAGCCCACAGGGCAGAGAACTCAAAACCCACAAGTGAACACACCACACAAGAAGGAGAAAATATGTATTCATGGGCTTCAGTGACCCTGGCGTGACACCCCCAAATGTCACGGGGTGCCATCGACACGGCAGAGAGACTGGAGTGCTCGACGTCGACCCGCAGGTTTGCCGTGTAAACACAGAGGCCATTCCAGGAGCCGGAGCCGCTGCTCGCAACCGAAATTCTTGACTCCATTCCAAGCTATTACAGGATCCCAGAAAATACCAATAACACTAGGTTTTCTGCTCCGTGAACCAGAACTCAAGATAACTGGTTTTCGAACGCTGGCAGAACCCACAATGCAGAGAGCGGACCTGACCCAAACCGATCCGATAAAAAACGTGGAAAGGCAAAGTGTGCTGGCTTATTAATTCAGTCTGTGTGACGCTTTCGACCAGAGTCACTGTGTCATCCTTGGGTATCCGTCTGATGGGCCAGCGACGGCTACGAGTGGCCCAATGATACATTTATGCTCAACCAGCCCCAACGAATGAGCTGGAATCGTGCTACTCACACCATCGACGCAATTTCAGCAAAGATTAGCCCGACGTTTCAACCAACCGCCGCGTTTCAAATGGATACGAATGAACGCAGGCCCACGAAACCCGGAGGAGAAACACACTTCGCTCTATTACTCTCGCATGAGGGAAAAGTTACAGACAGATCCCTGAAAGGTGACGTTAGTGTCCTCAAACAGTTTCGACTCAGGTGTTAAAAAAGCTCTTAAAGGCATGAGCCTGTCGCATAAGTCTGGTGCCCGACACACCCCGACAGACCACAAGAAAGGATATGGAAAACGAAGCACCCGTCACATAAGGAAGGCGCTCGCCGTCTTGCGTCATTACAGACGGCGTACACGTGTGGCACACGGCCTCCCACAGGCTGCTGCAGCCCACTGTGAACACGATTAAGCTGCATGGAACGAAAATGTCTTTTTTTTTCAGGTCTTTTTCTGTTCAATCAGGGGCAAAAGCAGTTCTGGTCCCCTCATTTCCTCCTCCTGGCTTCCAGGTCACTGGGAATCGGTGGAGAATAAATGAATTGCGTGTCTGTTGTTTACATAACGTAAAGCCATTGAGACCACGGGGGACCTCTCTGTGGAAACCTCACCACACGCACGCACGCCACTGCTGTCCACACACCGGTGACTCCGGAATATTAATTCCCTCTTTCTCACTCCCTTATAGAGCTGCTATTTTGAAAGAAACCTCAGAAGCTCCCCATTCTGAAGGCTGGGTAAGTTACAGCCTTATGGGGCTACTATGAGCTTTTCGGCTAAACATGAAACCTGGCAAACAGGAGGCCCAGCGTCCCACTTGGCCTATGCGCTGAATTTTTGGTCGTGGCCTCCAGAAATTAGAAAGGATGCCCCACCCCCCCGGATTTACTGTTCCTTCTAGACATTACTCTCCTTGAGAGGCAGCTCTGGCCCAGCAATTCTGCACCAGAAACTGAGCTGATGGTCCTGTCATCCCTACTTCATCTGCCCCCACCCACCAGGACATTTTGATTTGTGTCTAATCAAACTCTCCACCAATAACTATGACCATATTTTAATTTTTTTTTTCATTTTATTCCAAATAATGCAAAGAATGCAATTCTTACAACCAAGAGAATGTTGTAATACTGATTAATTACGTTCGATATTTACATCACAGGGGAAGTATCTGTGAGCACTGTTTGTGTGTGGAGTTTGCATGTGTGTGGAGTTTGCATGTGTGTGGAGTTTGCATACTCTCCCCGTGTCGTCGTGGGGTTTCCTCTGGGTTCCCCCCTCAGTCTAAGCACATGCTTAGGTTACCTGGAGTTGCCAAATTGCCCACAGGCATGTGTGTGTGAGTGTCTGGTGTGTGAGTGTGCCCTGCGATGGGCTGGTGCCCCATCCTGGGCTGTTCCCTGCCTTGCGCCCGGAGCCTCCCAGATAGCTCCTGAACCTCCCCACAACTCTGAATAGGACAAGCGGTTTCAGAAAGTGGATGGATGGTGAATTATTTGAAAAGAAAATTGCGGAAACCCAACTCCACGTCTACAATGAGTGCCGTGCACTTTCACGAAAGCTGTTAAGGCGCCAATTAAACGGTAATCGATGCAGCATGCAGAAACGGAGCCTAATTGCTCTCATGCGCGGCTCTTTACTGTCACGGCTGAGTAAATATTTTCTGTTTGCTTTCTTGTATTTTCTCTTTTTGATGTGAGCCGCTAGGCACCAATGGAATGAATGGCAAGCGCGTGCCCATTTAAGCGCCCATTTAAGCGCCCATTTAAGCGCTCCTGCACGCCGGCTAATAATTAGGCTAACATATTTCCCTATTTCAATTAGAATTTCCGCAAAAACAAACATGCTGTCGGCCAGTCTTTCCGTAGCAGACGTCGAAAAGGAAAACGGCACGTTCTCTTCTCCCCACTCTCCATTCCGTACGTTTTTTTTCATTACCTCCCAGAACTGTACAATTTGTAAATGACAGTTCCGCAAAACAAGGGGCTGCCACTCGTGAGAAACACCAAAACAATTTACGACGTCACGGCGGAAACTTCTGGGCAAGTGAAGCCACAGATGGGCCTAGCTGGTCAGTTTACACCGGCCAAAATCCTTACACCTTCTCTCTCTCGCTCTCTCTCCACAATAATCCTCGTAACTGTTTCCATTCCCCCTAAAACACAAAGCGCTGGCCACACAAACCCAAACAGGGGCGAGCTTTTATTCGGCACAGGACGCAGTAGCCGCCTCTGCCCCTAATCGTGGTCACAACTTAATATCCTGTCAGAAGTACGAAGCAGGCACACGGAGGCACCTGATTCGCCAGCAGGGAAAGCAGACGGGTCTCTACGACAACCAACCCGCCACCATATAAATGCCTGGCCCCTCAATACCGCCGTGCAGGATTTATGGTGCAAGACACAGGTGTCGCCACAATGATAAGAAGCAGCAGAGCGTATAGGATGCAGTAATAAAAACAACCACATTTGCCTCCTAAAGAGCTGCAGTCTAAGGGTAACTTTCGACACCTGCTGCACAGGTTTGAATATGAGCCAGTAGTTCTGACAGGCTAATGCTGCTTTCCGGAGTCTTCTGCATATAGCAGCAGGGAGGTAAAGTGGGCCAAGCGAAGGCAATATTCAGATGCACCAACTATCGTCCCCCCTCCCTTCCTCTATCTGCAGTCCTCCCTCCGCCTCCTCTTACTTGCTTTTTTAGAC
>JAODKM010000025.1:22954070-22966442 GCA_026780845.1 Petrocephalus sullivani
AGTGTACCCTGTTTTGTGCCCTGTGATGGAGAGGCACCCTGTGCAGAGTGTACCCTGTTTTGTGCCCTGTGATGGAGGGGCACCCTGTGCAGAATGTACCCTGTTTTGTGCCCTGTGATGGAGGGGCACCCTGTGCAGAGTGTACCCTGTTTTGTGCCCTGTGATGGAGTGGCACCCTGTGCAGAGTGTACCCTGTTTTGTGCCCTGTGATGGAGGGGCACCCTGTGCAGAGTGTACCCTTTTTGTGCTCTGGTATTGGCTCATGGTTCTGGATTAGTTAAGTGGTAGTTGAAAATGGGTCAGGAATTATCAATTAATTTTGTTCCTTATAGCAAAATTATCCCTCTTCCCTGAAATCATTTTACTCGATGTACCAATATTATAAAATAATGCAAATCAAATTCAGATTTGAGTTGTGTAATGTCATTGTCAAAGTTGTGCTCATGGTTAAAAATTAACTAATTAACTATTTGACTAATCGATTCTCTGAAATTCTGTTTATACCGGTAAGCAGATCTGAACTGAACCATTTCAGGAAGGCACAATAACACAGATTCTACAATAAGGATCCCATTTGATAAAAATGTAGTAACAGAGTTTAAATGTCCAAGTACTAAAAGGAATCTTGTCAGTCTGTTATATTTTAGGTGCTTCAGGGTTCAGTTCTGCCATGTTGGCTGAAACTGGTAACTGTCAGCGAGCTTTAACCAAATGAAGACTTTTATTGAATGAAACGCAAAGTGGCGTTATGATCCATTTAATTGAATCCTGTAATCCTAAACATAAAGAAAAAAAACTATGAAAATCCAACATTAAACACAGATTTCCTCCAACGCACATATTTAAAAAATCAATTATTTCACTCAGCACCAGCAGGATTTTATAAAAACGAGGCGTCTTTGGGCACAGGGCTTGTGATCTCTGGCCATGGAAACAGAAAAATACATCCCAGCGCAGCATGTGTTATTTCTGTGCCACTGACTGGTTTCTATTAACTCTCATGTTTCTATTAAGGAAGTGTTTACAAAGGGCGGCACAGTGGGGTGGTGGTGCAGAAGTTAGCTCAGCTGCCTCTGTCCTGGTTAGTGTAAGGAGTTTGTGTGTTTCCTCTGTGTCGCGGTGGGGTCTCCTCCCTGCACGCACAGTCCAGAAGAGACCTTGCCCCTGTAGTTTCGGGACAGACCCTCTTAACCCTGCATAAAACAAACAGCTATGGATGGCTAGAAATTATAGCAAGGCTTTTTGTATAATGTGCCCTGAGCAAACATGGGATTCCAAGGCTGGTCACTAGGTTTATCTTTACACGTCTGCTGTCTTCCTGACTCTCACTAGCTGTCCCACAAGCCCAGCACGCTCAGCACCGGCGACATAGAGCGCGTCCTGTCGCACACAGACCTGACACGCATGTGGCAGAAGGACCTGGTCCCCATGCTGGTGCCCCGCTATCCAAGCTCCCCCGGCAGTCTCTCCGTGCAGCAGGTCAGTGCCGCGGGAGCCGTGCCCAGATGGAGGGGGGAATCGGGTGGCTCCGACCAGCCACGGACTTCAAATGGCTCTATGTTTCTCCAGCACATCCTGAGAACCCTGCGGTCGCTGAAGGCCGGCTGGGACGTGGAGGAGGATCGATTCCAGGCCTACACCCCTTACGGCTACATGACCTTCACCAACATCGTTGCCACGCTTAACCCCGCTTCCAGGAGGCGCTTGGTTCTGGCCTGCCACTACGACTCCAAGTACTACCCGCCTCAGTGGCACGGCCGTGAGTTCCTCGGTGCCACTGATTCTGCCGTGCCATGCTCCATGCTGCTGGAACTGGCCCGGGCTCTGGACCAGGAGCTCATAACCCTAAAGGTAGGCACCGCCTCATTGGTTCTTTGACTAGGGCACCATCAGCACCACCTAATTGGACCTACACCTACTACAGCACTCCCTATGGACCCATCAACCGCATAATCCCCCCCGCTGAGCCAGCATATACACCTAGTCTTGGCCTAATCAAACCCCCACTCCTTCTAAGACAGGGGTAGGGAACCTTATCCATGGAGAGCCGGTGTGGGTCCGGGCTTTTGGGATGACTTTTCATACCATGAAAAGTCATACCATGTTTAGAGGTCTACCTAACATCTCACCCAAGTGGACTAAAAAGAATGAATTTTGATGATCCAAATACTGTGAGCTAACCAGTAGGTTTGCCAGATAAATAAACTAAATGTAAAATCTGTTATTCCATCAGTTCAATAACTACACATTGCTACATGTGATCAAGATACTTTCCTGATTTCTTCTGACTGCATCTGGTGTGACTCGAGTGTTTGTTCCAAAGCCAAAAAGATACAAAGTAAATACAGTACTTTCTCAGTCATGGTCACTTAGTGCCTGGCATGGGAGAGTTTCACATCAGCCTCGGTCAGACGTTTGGAAAATAGCGGGCCAGGCCCCTCCCCCAAAGCCCACCCACTGGTCCCACCACCCAGGGGACAGATTTTGGAGCGAGAGGCCTGGCACTGGGGCAGAGAGCATGCTTTCCTGACACCACAGTCAGTGGCGCCGAGACATGTCTGGGTAAACAAACAGGACTCACGACCTGCCTCCATATTTATTTAGCAGAGTGGGAAAGAGCCTGCAAGCCGACATTTGTTCTCCGTGCTGTGCTCTCACAGAAATCAGAAAAGGAAAATGACACTTTTATCATATAAGTAAGTTAAATATCATCTTGCTAGGCTGTAATTCATTGTAGTGTGTATATTCAATATCCATTACATTATTTTATCCACATGAGGGCTGCAGAGGTTGCGAGGGCAATTTTCATTACAGCCACTAGGTGGCAGTATTTCATCCCGACAGCAGATGGATGTAACAGCAAGACTGTTCTTCGGCTGTAATCTGGAGGCAGCCTCTCTAACGCAGGAAGCCCCTCCTCCATGACAGGACTCCAGCCTCGACCTGTCGCTGCAGCTGATCTTCTTTGACGGTGAGGAGGCTCTGTATCAGTGGACCTCCACCGACTCCCTCTATGGCTCCCGCCATCTGGCCAAGAAGATGGAGGACACCGTGCATCCACCTGGCGCCACGGACACCAACCTGCTACACGGCATTGTACGCACACCTGCACGCCAGACCCGCCCAGCCCATGCATACACTCGGGATCCTGTATTCATTGACTTCCCTCCATTGACATGTTGTTTAGGTGAATTGCAGACTCTTTATCTTGGGTTGTGTGTGTGTGTGTGTGTGTGTGTGTGTGTGTGTGTGTTGCGTTTTGGCGTACTGGTGCCTCCTATAGGGTGTATCCTGCATTACATCATGAACTATAGGTTCTACATTACAGTAACTCTCATTAAATACACATTTTAATGGATGAATGGATGGTTTCAGTATGCAATCTCTGTAACATGCCCCTACGATATCCTAGATCCAATAGTGTCAGAACCCTGACATACCCACCATGGACCCACTGGAACTTATAGAGTAGGGGAGTGCTCCTGTTTGTCAAATTTGATTGATACCAGCAGCTGGCAGGCATACCACACAGAAACAGAAGTATGTTGTGAAGCATATTTGTATTATTAACGGACAGAAAGCTACAGATGTTTTTGTTATCTCATATCCGGGCTTACAGTTAGATAGCGATGGTTCTGTTAAACAAACAGATAAAAACCGTCATTGCAAAAAAAAAAAAAAAAAAAAAGATAAGAGTTTAATATGCTTCAGCGTTTTTTTTTTTTTTCTTCAAAAGTTCCATGGTGCTGTAACATCCAGGAAGATGGAGGGTGATGGTCAGTCAGGGAGCCAGATACATGATAACATTGCCCTAGGAATAGCCACATCACTCCTTTCAGGCTTTGGGCCGACCACTGAGTCTCTATGCCATCTTCAGCCAGTTCTGAGAGTCTTCCTTCTCACAGAGTCACTTCTGTTTAATAATAATAGTGACTCATTTTCATTGTTGACACACCAGAGCCAACAAAATGTGTCCTCTGCCTCTAACCCATATGCAACATAGCAGTGGGCAGCTCATTCTGGGCCTGGGAGCAATACTTTGCTATGGTACCTCAGTGGTACCTCGCTGGTCTGGGAATCAAACCAGCAACCTTTCAATCACAAGTGCACATCCCTAACTATTAGGCCACCCTCGCCCCAAAAATGGAAAGCCGTCTTGGAGAGGCCGGTGATCGAACCCAGGGGTCCACATGCACAAAGCATGTTGGTGTTGGTGGAAAGTTCCACACAGTGCTTCCATATCGATCTACTCCAGGATCTCTTCGTGCTGCTGGACCTGATTGGCGCCTCCACGCCTCGTTTTGGCAGTCAGTTCCCCAACACTGCTAAGTGGCTGAGCAGACTGCAGAACATCGGTGAGTCCCACCTCTACCCCAATCAGACAATCAGGAGCACTCACATTGGCTTGGTCATCGTCAGTTTTAATGTTCCTTAGGTCCTTCTACTTCTCTGACCATTTATGGGTTCTAAATTATGCATCGTTCCTGATGGTTGCTAAGCTACCAGTTGACCTGCATGACCCGTCCAAGTGTTACAAAAGAGACTGACACCAACTGTGCTGTTTCTTGACTTCCCATTGGCTGGCAGAGCGTCGGCTGCATGCCATAGGCCAGCTGGAGGACCATCCATTAGAGGTGCAGTATTTCTGGCCGGGGCTGCCCGTGGGCCCAGTGGAGGATGACCACAAGCCCTTCCTGAACAAGGGTGAGTCATTCTTACTGCTGTTCCTTACGTGACCTCACTGCTCCTGGGTACATGGGCCTGCTATTTGTTTACAACTTAATTTATGAAACTTAAGCCCCAGCAAATGCTATAAATCATAAAAGCACCATTAAGATTTGGTCAGAAACCAGCGGCAGTAGTAGTAGACGTGTTTTTCTTCCGAATGTTGTTTTCTCAATCCACCAATAAAATGGTCTGCGCAATCTATCACATGACCAAATGGGACAAAAGGTAGATATTAGTTAAGGGCATGGCCAAATATTCTGAAGGTTGCTGCAGGACCATTGAAGAAGAACTGGTCCTGAGGTAAATGTGAATTGTGAGTCACTTTGGATAACAAGGATCTATAAAGGAGCTGAAGTTAGGCATAGTTCTGCAGCTAGTGTGTCCTAGCGTGTCAGAGGACAGTGAGTGACTCATAGGAATGATGTAACGCTCTTTGTCTTAAAGAAGGGCTTGTAGTATTCTTCCTTTTGTGAACCAGAGTTGTAAGTTAAGTTGAGCAACAGGCCATATCTTGAAGGCCAAGGTTTACCTGTCTAAGTGGCTACCCTCCACGTGCTGGGCAGGTGTGCGGGTGCTTCACCTGATCCCCACGCCTTTTCCCTCCGTGTGGCACACCTTCGACGACGACGAGGAGAACCTCGACCGAGCTACCATCCAGAACCTCAGCAAGATCCTGCAGGTCTTCGTGCTGGAATACCTGAAGATGTGAAGAGTTCCCGCCGAGGTGCGACTCTGCTCTCCCACAGAGTCCGTGACCGTTTCAAGCTCATATAACACGTCAGCTCACAAGTGTGTGTTTTACCGTTTTGTCTTATGATGTGTTCTTCTCTTGTTGCCTGAACCGAAAAGATGGATTAAAGGGAACGAGTGGAAACAATTTGTCGTTCTAACTTTGCTGCTGACTGCAATCCCGATGTTCCTGGATACGTAAACAGCAACTCCCTAATTAACTGGAACGAACCCGAAAAACACGAAATAAAAACACCCCATTCCATCATTTCGATTTGGATATTAATTAGCCATAATTGCGCGGCAACATTTCTGATGCCTTGTTGTGCGATGCGTCGCATTGGCCCAGACATTTTATGAATGTTTCAGCATATGACATACGTGTTACCTGTGAGGCAGAAGTCAAACAGAAAACCTTTGTTTTGTCAGGAAAAGGCCCGTTTGTGTTTGGAAAGGCTGTTTACAGATGTAATGAATGCAGGAAGGTAAGAATTAACTTCAGCTATTTGCTGGGTTCCTTAAATTGGCTTGAAATAGTTTCCTCTTTATGGCAAACGGACAAGTTTATGGAAAATATTAGCCTAGCTGTTTATTTTTTTACATGGGGTTGGAAAGTCAGGCAGCATTTCTGTGTACTATGAGTTGTGAAATAATTCAGGGCAAAGCTTTGCTCGTTTGTAGCATAGGACACGATTTTTCATCTTTTTTTTTCTAGCATTTTAGTACTCCTGGAGAAATCCAGGATTAATTACATGCAATTCTGAGTAATAACCGCACCTCTCTGGAAGGGAAGTATCCTTTGCTGTTGAGCAGCAGAAAGCAGGAAGTGATACTGTCTCACCCATGCCACTTGTGTGACTGGACGTGACGTGTCCGGTTATTCGGCAGAACTGCAGCTGTCCCCCCAGGGTCTGAACTTCAACCTGCCAGAGCCGTCCAGCTCCGCTGACCCCTCCCTCTCTAAATCCCTACTCACCCCACTCATCCATCTGTGGAAGGAATATCTGCTGTCATAGGTCTTGGTGGATCTTAGAATCAGGCCTTCAGTAAGGCCTCTGTGGGGGAGGGAGGGTGGGGGCTTTGTAGGGGGGTTGGAGATGTGTGGGTCCATTCATTAAGCAAGCTTCACATCCGCCGATCAAAGAGAAAGGATTCCTTGGAGCAAAACACACCTCAGTCTTTGCAAATGGGGGAGTTGAGGGACCACATTTACGTAACAGATGTTTTTTTCCAAAGCGATGCACAATTCACAAAGCAGGGTCAGATGGGTCGTGTTCAGGGACCCGACATTATTCTGCTGGCCCTGGGATTTGAACCGGCAACATCTAATCATAGGCATGGCAACCCGCCCCCCTCAGCCACACACCGCCCATGGGACTGTGCAGTATGATTTGGGAGTTTCCTGTCCAAAGATGACTGTGCTTTTTTACCCTATGAACAAATTGTTACTGATCATCCAGAGGTGCTTTCTCAGATGGGGGACGTCTCACCATCCCCTCAGTGGTTTTCCCCAAAGTTCCTGGTTATTTTATGTTATGTTGTGTTCTTGTGTGTGTGGGCGAACTCAAAACGGTGTTTTATACCGTCTGTTATTTAAATTTCATGTCATAAGGTGTGTGTGAGCGCTGTTTAGACACCACAGTACCCCACTCCAACCCTGTGGAGCTGTCCTGTTGTGTGTGTATGTGTGTATGTGTGTGTGTGTGTGTGTGTGTGTCGTGTTCTCCTTAATCTCCATCAGCTGCTCATCCCACGTGGGATCACCCTCCCCCCCATGCCCCCCAAAGTGGAATCTCCCACTCCAGCTATTTCCCCCAGGTCAGCGAACCGCGGGCCATCACATTGAGCTGATGTGGGGAAAATTGTGATTTCACACCCTTTCAGGCCTGCCGTGCCATTGTGCCCCACTACACATTTACGGTATTAGGAAGGTCCAGCTTCTCTGTAGCGCCTTGTTCTGCACCCCATGTGACATCATTCACTGACGCATCACTGGCCGCTGTTGCGTTTGTCATTAATATCATTGCAGATTGTGTGAGATGCACATCAGCTCCATATGTTCGCTGGCATCTGGGATCCTGGATATAATGCAGAGAATGTTCCGTCTTCCGGCCCCCTTGAATTTCCTGGACCCTCGGCCTCTGTTGAGACACACATGCACACACACACACCAGGCATTGTGCCCCGTGGGGGGGCTCAGTTTCACTCCGTCTTCCTGCCTTCTGGAACACCTGCTGTTTCTAGGTCTCCTGCCCTGGGGCCAATCGGAGGCTAAGCCATGCCACCTCCTGATCCTCTTAGTGCATGCTGGGTAATCTCTCTCCATAACGAGGTTATCCCTGACAGCACTCTCCTGGAAAAGAGTGGATCCTAAGAGCGAATCCCATCAAACCCCCAACATTCATTCAGCACCTTTATAGCAGTAAAAAATATTATATCTGTCTGTTTTGTCAGAATCTTACCGGGTCACGTCTGTCAGTTTGTCACTGATTCCGTCTTAATGGCCGGTGTCTTTTGGCCATGTTCAGTCAACACCAAGTGCCAAAATAAGACCTAAAGAAAACCTGTCGCCCGCGCTTGAACGTCGCTTCAGGCAGAAGCGTCTGCTAAGTAAATAGATGTACATTTGTTTACATTATTTTCATACATTAATTACAGCTTTCCTGGACGAATATCATCCATAGCTGCTTTTAAAGTGCTAACATGCAGCTCCATTTAATTAAACTTCTAAAAATATTGTCTTTTATTTATGCTTTCTTCTAGTTAGAATAACATTGTTCTATGCGTAGAACCTTAAATCTAATTGGGGACTTTTTAGGGGCCGGAAACTGCGTCCCATGGCAGTAGCTGCAGAGCGGTAACACAGCACAGCCATGCTGTTCCTGTCATGGTGCTCTCTTCCGCAGGTGGGGCTACAGCAAGGACAGACCAGGCTGTTCTGAAAGTCTGACCAGAACCAGCCTGACCTTTATAGTCCCGTGTGGGGGACATTTTTCCCCTATTACATCTCTGTCCCCTGCTTCTGCGATCCCGGCGGTTTCGTCTTGTAGGGAGAGTCAGCGATGATCTCGAGCGCTTTCCCAAACTCACCGCTGCAGCTGTTTCCTGCCACGGCGACAGAGGTGGTGGTGGGGGCACAAGTTTACAGACGTTTACTTGTACCTGATGTTGGTGTCGGGAAGGCCTTTTGCAATTAGGTAGAGTCTCAAAGTCTTCTCCTGCCACAGATCCTGAAACCTGGTGGTCATCTTGGAGGAGGAGTAAACCACACCTCCAGCTCCACACCCAAGTGCCAGAACTCCCATACTAATAAATCTTCAAGGAGCAAAACACCTACAGCCTTCTCCTAATTGCACCCTGTCAAATCTTCTGCTGGAAGCGTGTTCGATGAAGTAGGTGGAAACTGGAAGTACCTGTTGCACCCTCGCACTCGTAACATATGAAAAATGCTGCGGTTTCAAAATCAAGCAAATATTGCCCTTGGAGAGAGAAAGGCTGGGTCACGCCTCACTTCCCCGTAGCTGGCTTCACGGGACCCTGTTTGTTCAAAGAGGAATTTAAAAGAAAACAGAAGTAACTGTCATTGTGCTGTGGATTATTTTATTGCCCTACTAAAAAATGATGTCTGCCAAGCTATAATTATCAGCGAACTCCAATTTACTAACAATTAAGGTTCCACACTTGCGTGCGGAAGCAAGAGGGACTCTCCCCGTTAAGGGAAAGTGTGTGTGTGTGTGTTTGGCGTGACTAGGCTGGGGGGGGGGGGGCAAAATGATACCTTTTTTAGAGGAGACCATCTGCTACGCTACACTGTGAATACACACCCACATAAAAGCCACATAGTAAATATACACCCACATTAAAACATCACAATGGTATCTTGGGGCTGTTACCTGTTTCAACAAAACCACTGTTTCCCCAGGGTGGAAAAATGGGGGGGGGATGGGCTGAACATCATTAATTCATTATTGTAGCACTGAATTATGATGTGCATGATTATATAGTTGTTCCCAGATCATCTTAGCTCTGTCTGTACCTAGTCACGAAAACACGCAAATTCGTACACGAGGCAAGCATGTCATTCCCGTTAATGGCAAGGCTTTTCAGCAGTCAAAGCTGATTGACAAGCATTCACTGTCTCCAGATAGTGGGCCTGAACATGAAAGTGAGGCACAAACCTGCCATGTCTCTCCTCCAAAAGGACCCCAGTCGACTACAGGGCAATGGCACACACAGGGAAGTGTCCAGTCGCCAATAAACCCAAACCATGCCTTCTGACTGGAGAACAAAACCCCACACTAACAGTGAGACAAGATGCAAACTCTGTGCATGCAAATTGGAATTCAACCATACAACCCTCTGCGTTTAGGACAACAGGGCAAACTGCCACGCCCCTGTTAGTTAGTGTCTGTTTGTTTAGGGTTCACAGCTTTGGACAGTAACCGCTCTGGCTATCAACTCCCCTCCCAAGGTCACCTGTTCGCCGCCTTTCATATTATCTGTGTAAAAAGTGTCAGGCGACGTCTATGGCTTGGATAGAAACCAGTCACTACATGACGGACCTCGGTCAAGCAGCGAAAATTTAACTGCAACAACCAGACAACATGAAATATGCATTAGGAAATGGAGAATGTTTCCCATGCATCAATGCAGACCTGCAGTTATTTGGGTAATGAAAAGTGAGAAAATTAAGTCAGTGTACAATTGATTCATCTATTGCATTCTAGAGCTCTGGACAAGCTTTAAGACCTGAAGTATCAACTAAGTATCAAAATGACCGATAATAATTCCAAACCCTTAAAAGTTGTTTCCATGTTTCAGCTTAGTAGTAATATTATCATGCTTGTAATGGATTCCCAGATAAAAAACAATATACAATTAAATAATAACATTACACAAATAAGATTAACACAATTAACATTAACTGTCCTTATCCAAGTTGTTTACTTACGTAATTAAATGAATGTGTAGTTGATGTAATGCTCTAAGTAAAAGACACACATCTCTGTTGGCTCCATTGTCAAAAAACCTAGCGGTGATTCGTATAAATTAAGCGAATTATTCGGTGACGTATTTGTTCTGTGAAAGGGCCTTTCTGACGGCGTACTGTAGCGTTATTATTTTGCGTATCGGGGCAACGCAGCATCTTTCAGGTGGACACAGCGAGTGATTGTAACGTGCAAAGAAGGCCAAGCTTGTGCTTTTTATGGTGGGGGATATTATTCAGAGGTTGGACTTGGAGGGGGGTGAATGGGTCCCGTTCCCCCTTTGGATGCCATTCGGGTTCCCGTGCGCGCGCCTCTGGAAGGTGCGCTTTCTGACCCATTAAACCGGGCTCCTATACTTTAGGACGAGAAGCTTTATAGCACGTCTATAAACACCACATTGCCAAACTATGAGACGGACTTGTGCGTATAGAAAACGAATTAAAAAGACTCAAGTCAAAAGTTTTACAGTAATTGTGCATTGCTTGGTTTATCAGATTTTTTAAAGAATAAATTAAAGCCGTGAATGTCTCATGGCTAACACGTTAATGACGGACATAAAGCTTCGTGTAACAGCTTCCTGCGGTCTTGTAGATACACACGGTCCGGCCAGCCTTGGGTCGTGACATAGGATATCATGTACTGCCTTCCGGCTCCGGTACCCCATTAATCCGACATCTTTCGCTGTTAAGCGTCACGCCGTCGTTTTGTGTTTATTTGGAACAATTTCAGAGCCACGTCTGCAGTCTTTTTTATCTTAATATCAGATTAGGATTATTGGATTTATTTTTAAAGGTGTTGTATCCCTTCTGGCCAACAGAGAACACTAGTGAGTTACATCCAATGACAGGATTCCGGTTCCACCGGCTTTCTCGCGTGAAGAAAGTTTATATGACATATATTATCGAAATTACACTTGTTTACGGTTCAGGCTTTATTAATCTTATTTTTTTTTGTTAAAGTGTCTCGAAATAATAGGTGTGCAGCATTTACACTGGATTTCCAGAAACCGGTGTCACTTTTTGTACTGACGCTGGTGTGTAAAACGCTGACTGCGTCCATTCCTTGGAACGTTGTTATACATGGCAAAGGCAGCCCCGAACCCGCGCCGGGAAAGCGCGCACACGCGCACGTGCCCGCGCCGCGCGAAAGCAGCTGCTTATACGTGTCAGAAACTGGCAGGGTTTCCACGCGCACCGATGACGTGTTTAGCAATTAAATATATATGATTTGAAAGTTCATTATCGGGACAATGGGCTACGTTACAGGGTAACCCAGATGGATAGTATTTTCCATTATTGCTATGCCTGAATAAACATATGAAACTACGTGTTTAAAAACTAAAAAAAAAGCTGGCATTACTGTCTGCCCGTGGCTTCTGTTGTTATTGTCATGTAAAATAAAAGCGCCCGAATACTCGCTCCTCCCCTAAGTAGTTTCAGCTGTATGTGGCTGTTGGAAAAAAAAGCTGAAACTGCAACCCGATACTCTAGTAGTTTCTCCCCTCCCTCGGCGTCGCCGCTCGGCAGTCTATGCAGGGCAACAAGTAGCCGGTGCCCCGTGTGATGGTCTGGGCAGAGAGCGCCTGGTCGGGTTCGCAGGGATAACAGGACTATGGTTAGGCACCGGGGGGGCACGGACACATCGTTTTCGGCGCTCCTTTCATTCCTCGGGATACTTTTCTGAAGCTGGTAGATCACGGGAAAAAAAAGAATGCAAGCCATGGATCCGATAACCAAGTGGTCGCCGAAGCAAGTTGTTGACTGGATGAAAGGTATGAGTTCGGGAAAGTTTTTCTATCTCCATTGAATAACATCTGATTTTTGGGTGCCCTGTTTACTTTTATGTGACTTTCATAGAAACTTGAGTTTTCTTTATCAATTCGCAGCCACTTACCATCAATGACTATAATAATAATAATAATAATAAT
>JAODKM010000025.1:22966542-22982823 GCA_026780845.1 Petrocephalus sullivani
TCATAGAAACTTGAGTTTTCTTTATCAATTCGCAGCCACTTACCATCAATGACTATAATAATAATAATAATAATAATGAATGCTAATAATGTTGTTGTTGTTGTTCAGATATAATTTCGGCAAATACCATTTGTTGTCAGTGTTGTTTTATCCCTTTAAATGTGCTCTGCTCTCTAAGTCGCCGACACTTTGATCTCCCCCAGTTGGCAGTAATTTGTGTTTCACGCTTGTAACACTGTTCCCACGGCTGGATAATGCTTAATGGGCAATCCTCGGTCGTTCCAACTTCAAAAAGTAGCTGAGGAATGTATTAAAAGCGTAATGTATAAGGTGTCGCGTGTAAATCGTGCATGAATAAAGTAACTTTTGTTACTCCGGTGTTTCGCTGGGGTTTGCCAGCGCATAATTGTAGCCTACCTGGTAGTGTATGTGGTGGTGTTTTTCTTTAAACGGAAAATTTCACATCAAATATTTTGGAGACTGCTGTGCGCCCAGAAGTCGTATATGAAATTGAAATTAGCGACAATACTCTTGAATATTGCTTTTCATGTTTTAGCAAGTGCGGATGATCTGGCGACCTGTTTTTCTAGTGGAGCATTCAGGTTTCCTGAGATTACGCAAAAAAAATCACAGCGAAAAGTCAATTTCCCCTTTTAAAGGTATCATCTGTTATTGACAAAAACCTGTATTTCCAGATCCCACAATAGGGTGGCTCGCCCCTTGTCAGTGTCCCTTCCACTAAAAGCCTATCTGATTGAAAGGGACACGAGTTTTGACGTCCATGTCACAAAATCCCAAAACTTACCAAGGTTTGTATTGGTAATAAAATATGCAATAAAAGGCAATTATTTGTCGGACTCGGAAAAACGGGAACTATATTATATTCTTGTCATATTAACTTTCCCACGAAATATTTGAGGGTTTTCCATCATTCATGACATCTGTAGTTTTAAATTGCGACGATGTCTCCAAGCTGTAATTAACACATGTAGGGCCAATCAAAAATAGATGTTATTTTTAAACAGACTTAAGAAAGCTTTGTTATATACACACAGGCATTAGCCCGTGTGTAAAACTGCTCTGCAATATGGTGTATGTCAGTTATAATCTATTTGTATAATGTAGAATGTTCGCTGCTGGGTCTGTACGCGCAGAGGCCGAGCTGCCCATGGACACTGACATGCATACTCTGCACTGCCAGCCAGCCCGTGGGTCCTATGCTGACCCGGGGTTAACGCTATAAACACCCGATGGACAATCGGTTGCTGTGTCTGGCAGGGTTGCAGCATGTGCTCCTTCACTCGTGCTGGGGTCGCTGTCCGGAGTCGCCTTGGCGCGCTGGGTTAATGATTAACCCCGGGTCCGTGTATCTGGCCGCTCCTTTTAGCCGGAAGAATGGCACCGGTCTTCAGTGTAGCGCGGTCGGGCTGAGGGAGCAGGGATCTGCCGCTCGTCTTCAGTTCCAGGCTGGGGAGCGCGATTCCATTGAGAATTGGGTGCCTTAGGGTTTTGCGCAAAAGACGCATAAATTTCCCGCCGCCTTTTCCCAGACTTTAACACAATGATCATGGAGCCAAGCCCCCTCTTGTCTGGTCCTGGCTGGTATGACACGTGATAATGCGTCATCATTAGCCTGTCCCCTCGGGGGTGCCTTTGGGTCCCACGTTCACAAGGTGACTTTCACAGACGCCGTGCTGCTTTGCACGGCTGATCGTACAGAGCGGCTTTCATTTATACCAGCCTAAGCCGCATCTGTCCAAATCGAGTCTTGAATGCGCGGCTAATAAGTTTACTGCTCCGCCGATGCTATGAGAGGAATGTTTAGACGAAAACTCGGCCAAATAGTTTCATGCTTACAGATTTTTCCTCCCCCTTTCCCCCTCTTGCTTATCCAACGCTGACGCTCTGCCAAATAGTTTTCATTCCTTTCCAAGTTAGCCTAAGTGTTTTAAACATGTCGACTTCCCCTAGCTACTGTAATCCAAGTTTTTTGGCCTTCAGTTTAAAAGGGTTTCACTTCGAAATGAGTTGATTGCGTTATTAGTTGAAGTTCACCCATTTTCTGTAACCACTTGTCCTATTCCGGGTCACAGGGTGTCTGGAGCCTGTTACAGACACAAGGCAGGGAATATCCCAGGATTGGGGAGGCAGCCCATTGCAGGACACACACACACCATTCACGCCTATGGGCAGTTTAGTAACTAATTAGCCTAATAATTTTTTTGGAGTGTGGGGCGTAAACCCCACTACATCATGGGGAGAACATGCAGACTCCATGTAGCCGTGATGGAGATTCAGACCCTGGTCCCAGAGGTATGAGGCAACAGTGAACCACACTGCCACCATTCCCCTGTTAGACGGAGTATTTTACTTATTAAATCTGACACCTATATTTCTATTTTAAAAAATGTTCCAAATGCAGCAGAAACAAAGTAGCCAGGACTTTTGCCACTATTTTAGTTGGGTCTAAGCGGCTGCTAATAATTTAATGCCTTTGAGCCCAAGTTCTGGAGTGAAATGGTGAAAATGCAAATTGACCAGGAACCCGGGGAAACCTTGTTAGGTTAAACTAAAACTGCACTGTTAAGCTCTTTGTTGTTCTCTGGTGCCGGTAAACCCCGGCGAAAGGCAGCTGCTCTGCGCTGTGCACGTGACAGGACAGGCACACTGGCAGTTACGGGCTGGGGCTTTCGGGGGGTGTGGCCAGTTTTTCCCGCCGCTGGGTGTGATGGGGCATCGCGGACGCTTAACCCAGAGAAGCTACAGCCAGGTGTTTGGCTCTTATCAATCTGATCATGATCTGTTGGTGATAAGTGGAACATCAAGAAAGCCCCCATCACTTCTCCTAAATGCCCCCTTGTTAACCGTCAAAGTCATAGGTATGCTACTGCAGGCTTTTTTTTTTGTTTTTAGTAATTCATGCATTTCCTTGGGTGAAATACTTGTCCTTATCTGCTCTAACCTGCAAGCAAGACTGCTGCAGGGTTGTTTTGAGGGAACGGCTATGCAGCTCTAACAGATTGACGGCTTTTTTTCCTCAAAGCCACGGATCCTTAAATGGACACTGAAACTGCGAAAACAGAACCTGAGTCTTCAGGAGTTTTCTCTGTCAGATGTTTCATTAAGGTTCTAAGCCACCACCAAGCTGCCCTTTTTGGTTTTGCTGATCATTTGCTTACCAGGGGCCTCTTGGAATGGGCTATGAATGTGGCACCTTTCTGCATCTGGTGAAGAGCGTCTTGGTAGAATGGGACATCCTGCTAGTTTCTCCAACAGTGTCCATTGACCTGAGCTCAAGACACAGGAATCTTTGTCTTTCCCAGTTTGTTTTTTAACGTCATTCACTTTGCTGTTAATTGATGTGCCTTGGCTCAGAGTTCCTGCCCTGTCCTGTTATCTTAGTCCAGCGATTTGTTTGTTTGTTTGTTTGTTTGTTTGTTTTTGCTTGAATCAACGTTCACTGTGGAAGCCTGAGAAAGGCAAGTTGAGGCCGTTGGAGTGGTCATTCTGCCTCCAGACCAGTATAGATTGGTGTAATTTGCTTTCTATTCAAATTTCTGATATGCATTGCAAATCCAAACAGCCTAAACTACTCAGCCATGGCACCCTGTAGGACGAAAACCTGACGTCTGAGTCATCCTTAGGTGCTGCTCCAATGATCTAGTTTTTAGACCTCAGCAATCCTTTCAAGCCGGCCAAAATGGCCCATGGTAAAACTCAGAATAACGGAAGACGAACCAGTTGCATCTGCTCTTGGTCATGTGACAACGTCGTACCACCACCTCTCTGCCAATGACAGCATTGTGAGTTATTTCCTCACCTAACCAGAAGTCCCGGATCCGCCCTGACGATGCGCCTTTGGAAGTGTCTGAAATGTTAGCTGGGTCGGAGCCTTGCGTTGTTCTGTTGCAGGGTATTTGTCAGTCTCCTCTGACATCATGCCTCACTGGTTCTGGGGTTTGGACCTATTTCGGGTACGATTTTTGGGTTTTCATGCATGCTAATCGGTCCTTTTGACTTGGGGCTATTTTGCTTTTTTTTGTAAGAAAATGGAAGCATCTTTTGGTGATCAGTCTTGGTCTCTGGTCTCCATCTCTGGTGTTACCCACCTGATAGCGATCATGGGACCGTTATGGGATTTATGTTCCCATACAATCGGAATTGTGAGCTAACCACCTGCTAAGCAGATGTCTCCATAAGTCTGACACCAAAGGAGCCCTCCGTCCCACTCCATGTACTCTCTGTGCATGGCACCAGCAGATCAGGTGCCTTCTTTTGCTCAGCATGTGATGCACAACAGGCTGTGGGCTGCTGGAGACCCAGTGACCAGTAGCTATGAGAGGAATGCTGTTGATTTTTCAGTTGCTAATCCAAGTCTCTCCGTTTTGGGAAGAACCTGCTGACAAAAGTTCTCACTGATCCTTGTAAGTACATATTGGTGGTATTAGTTGGACGCTGTACCGAAAAGAGCTAAACGCAACATCTCTCAGTAGCCGAGAAAGCTTTAGACCGGCCGCTATTCTTGTCTGCACTGCGAATCATTGGCAGCTGACTTTAAGCTGTTTTCTTCTCCAAAACACTGAAACTCTACCCGTTCATTGTTGCTCCTAACCTGCCCACTGAAACACTTTTGGGTAATCATTAGGAAAAAGACTATCTGAATTCAAAGATGCTAAGCAGTGCACCCCCGATGGATAAACGGTCTATTCGGGCTGTTTCCTTTCTGATTTACGGGAGGCCGCTGCATGTGTTGCGTGCTTCATGTGTTCATGAAGCGGTGCGCTGAACACGCGTGGCGCCGTCGTGGAAACTGCAGGCGTGAGCTGCGGCGCAATTGTGAGGCTCTCGGGCCTGACGCTCCTTCCGCGCGCTTCCTGCCGGAGTGCTGATATGCCGGGCAGCTGCAGCTCGCCTTTCGGTTGCTCTCCGCCCGCCTTCCGCTGGCTGTCCCGTGCATCCTCCGCTTCCTCCGACCCCCCGTTTCCAAAAATCCCCGCACGGCTTCTCGCTCACGGCTGTGGGGCCCGGTTCCTGTCCGGTGGGATAGTGGGAGGCAAGGGGGTGGGTACCAGGAACTTGATGGTCACCCCCCACCACCAAATAACTTCCATCAAAAGTCACAAAGGTCCACGAGATGGAGTTTATCAAAACTCCCCGTGAGAGAGCACCGAAAGTTCCTGCGGGAAACACCGGCGGCCTTGTGACTTATCTCTGCTTGCCGTGTCGTTTTGGCGTGGCCTTTTGGGTGTGTTTAATGATATACCTGGGTAACATGGAACCTGTTCCTTTGTAAATTTATGTAAATTTCCCTGGGTTCCTTTTCCCTGTTTATTAAGAAGAGAACAAAGTTTTGTCGGAAGGGGAGATGCGTCAGCCTGAGTCGTTGCAGTGGTGGTTTTGCCCAGGACTGTTGAACTGACTCCTTTTCAGCTGTTCAGGAGTGGCCTTCTGGAGTTTCGTGGAATATTATCTATTGTAGTGCAAAAAAAGAAAATGCTATTGGACAGATGGAATGTAGTCTCATGTTTTCCTCTTTTCAGTTCTGTTTTTTTTTTTTTTTTTTTTTTTTAATAAATATCTACAAAGTGCACATAAAAGCAGTCTCTCTGTATTGGTTTAGACCGTTAAAAGCCGATGAACAACCCACGGCCTGTATTTTCTGACACTTGCTATGTAAACGGGGGGGAGGTGTTTCTCCTGTGCGACCTGCTGGACAGAAACGCCCATCTCCCCCTTTTATTCTTAGTTGTGAAAACCAGGCTGCCATAGTTCATTGTAGTTTATTTACTCTGTTTTTTTTTTTTTGCAAATTCTGGTTCCCAGGGTAAAAAGTGGATCCTTCTATATTTTTTCTTAAGCCAGCTGTGCACCAAATTACCCCCAATTCCCAAGGTGGTCCGTGCCCTGCTGGGATTGGCTGGGGTTGCTGCCGACGGCCATGTGTACGAGGGCTGTCCTAACTTCTCACGGTGCCACTCACAGGGCGCAGTACCCGTCCCATGCACGCTTGAGCTTGTGGTTACATTTTAATACAACCTGTGCAAAGCTTACTCATTGCATGTTCATTGCATTTTCCCCCTTTATGAAGCATGCCTCTGAATACATATGAAGCTTCATACCACAAGCCATCAGACTGCCTCTCTTCAAATTCCTCTAAACAGCATATGCAATCTACCTCTAAATTGCAACTGCACTTTACTTACTTATGAAGTTTACACCTCTGCACTATTTATTTACTATCTCTGCAATACTTGGTTATTATCACTGCGCTATTTATTTACTGCCTGTTTGCACCTTGCATGCCCTGTTACTGTAATGTTAAATGTACTATATGTTGCACCGGGGTCAGGTACATGTGTGAAGCTGCTGATGACAAAGTAACCATGAACCTACCTGCCAACATGGGGGAAGGAAAAAATGGTGAAATAATGGCAGGGCGGTTTTATAAAGCAAGTGTGCATAAAGTCAGTAGTAGGGAGGCATGGTAAGGTAAGTCTGTAGTAGGGAGGCATGGCAAGGTAAGTCTGTAGTAGGGAGGCATGGCAAGGTAAGTCTGTAGGAGGGAGGCACGGTAAGGTAAGTCTGTAGGAGGGAGGCACGGTAAGGTAAGTCTGTAGGAGGGAGGCACGGTAAATCATGAACGACTAGGCAGGAAGAGGGGTGCAATATCAGAGGACAGCTGGAAAATCGAGAATGTAGGCAGGTATGATTCAAGAGCCATCAGGTCAACCGACTCTCAGCAGCGATCCAGTCTTTGGGCTAAATTTTTGTACTTTGGCGCATCCTTTAAATTTAATGAATGAATAAATAACACTTATTGTTTTGATTTGTTTGCCCAGTTTCTCTACCTTCTGAGCGTTGGGTCTGGAGCCTGGCAGCGAGCTCGCTTTTATGTGGGGACGCCTCGATTAGTAAGCCTGGTTGCTATGGCTACCTGAATCCCCCATGTTTGCCATTCTCTCCTGGCTCGCGGAGTGCTGCATCTCGCCTGCACAAAAGGAAGGGTTGCCATTCACAGCTGAGATGCCTAAGCGGGATAATTGTGTGCCTGCCTCCAGTTCCGCAGGGGGCAGGGTGTAGGGGCTGGTGGTTTGGCACGAGATGCCTCCCTTCCTGGTCTGATTTGGTCTGCGGGAATTCTGTCCGCCGACCTAACGGGTGGCGTCTGCACGTGCGGGAAAAGTGGAGGGTGTGGCCTGGAGCTTGGCAGGCGTGATGGTCTACCTGCTCATCTTTCCTCCTTACTCCCGCCCCAAGGTCTAGGGCCTTCGTGGCAGGGATGCTATGCTTTACCTCAGTCTCTCAGACATGGTCAGATCTGCCATCCAGTGTGTGCGTGCCTGTGGGTGTGTGTGTGTGTGTGTAGCCAGGGACCGGGCTCTCACTGCGCCGGTCACCCGCTGGCCCACGTCCCATCATACATCCCCTGCTGTCGCAGCTTCACGGATAAATATGGCGGGACACTTGCAAGTGATCCCCCAAAGTCAACAAGAAATTGCAAGAGTCTGAAAATTTAATATTTCCTCGTGCTTCAAAGTATTTGGAACCCACCCACAGTTATAGTGTGAGAGGGAATGCATTAATTAGTTAATTAAATCCAGTCTCCTGGGGTACAAAGAAATCTGTATCTATCCTTTAATGGGGGGGGGGGGTCAGTTTGTTTTGTATTGAGACTATTTAGCAGTTCAACCCTTTTGTCACTTCCCCACTCAGCCACCATGGACCATCTGTGCTTGGTTATCAATGGATCAAACGTCACAGTTGTGGCCATTGTAAGGAGCCATGTGCCTGTGGTATGTGATGCGGTTGACGTTTAATCCTATAATTGTTTTAACGGCGGTAGTGACTATGACAATTACTGTCATTTTGGTCTGACGCCAAGGTGTGTGGAGACTCCAGGGGTAGTGGCAGACAGGCCTGTTACGCGTCACTGTTGTTTCATAATGTTGCTTTGATGTCCGTTTGGAGTGAAGAAATTTTTTTAATTTTGGTTTCAAAGGAGGTGCACTCAGCAGCTTTGGTACAAACCAAAGAGTTGAACTCGGTGACCCAGGGCTCGGCTGAAATTCCCGAATGACTGACGTGTCAGGTACCCGTAATTTCGGGGTGAGTCTTTTTCACACGACCTGGTCTGACCTGATCCGAGCGTCAGTGGGGAGTCGCAGCTGTCGGGTTAAAGCGAGCCGGGCCATTCCCCTGGCATGTGAGCCGCTGCCCTTCCGTATCCCTCCCTGTGATGAAGGAGGTTTGCAAGAATGTATTTCAACACCAGGGAGATGTTTACAGCCTTCAGCAGTAAGCAGGAAGTCTGCTGTGATGCTCATTAATAAATGCAGTCAGGTGGAGTTCTGCAGGTGAGACGTCTGAAAATGGTGAAAGACCTACGGAGTTAAAGTCAAACTGGTAACTAATGAAACCAGGATATATTGTACTTTAGCACATGGCACCAGAAAGAACAATGAGGGTTCACCTGTAAATGTTGGGCTGTGAGTTTTACAGTAAATATTTGGATACATAGGCAGTGTGCACCCAGCCATTTGGAATGCACTCTTGTTTTTGCTTTTCTTTTATGCATCTGAAGACCTTAAAAAGGGGGGGGGGGTTTCTACAAGGCCCATTCTAGAATCTTGGAATTCCCGCTATAGAATTGGGAGAACAATGAGCATTCCACCAATTCCCAAAGGTTTTCACGGGGTGGGGGACCGAGCCTATTGAAAGTTACAGCATTGCCGGTATTGTGCACGCCAGTTTCCCTGTGCGGGGGGGTGGAGCTTCACATGGCAGAGCTCCCACTGGGAATGGGGAGGGATTCCCTCCTGGGATGTGAAACGGTATTCCCCCCCCCCCCTCCTATAGTAGTCACTCCTATAGCTTAAGTCCTTTCTGATATTTTTTGCACCGTGTCTGTTTGCAGAGTGCATTCCTGGGCTGGGCGGAGACGTGGCTCTTGATGTCCAGAATGAGAAGGATTTCTCATTTTCTCAGGCCAGTGGGTGGTGTTCCATCCTGCTGGAACAGATGTGCAGGCCACCTAAAAGCTGAGGAGCATCTCCTTGGATGGTGTTAAATTCCGCATAGATCAGATCTAGGATTACAACACCAAGCAGGCCTGAAAGTGATTCTTTTTAAGTAATTTTTTTATCACAGTGAATTTGTTAATGCATTAAAACATGCTTACAATACCACAACTAATTTTAAACTGCTGTCAGAAAGGGATCTAGCAACAAACAACAATAATAAGAGAGCCTTTGTTATCGGGTCTCGTACATCCGTGGTTTCTTGTCAGCTCTTTTCTCAATGCACTCTAGATGTTGCTGGGACCGAATAAATAAACGCTGCAGTTCCTCCATGTGGACGTGAGGAAGGAAGCCTTTGGATTATCAGAAGAATGTAGCCAAGGGCCAGATAGGAAGAAGGCTCAGTGGCTTCTACTGACCGAAACCCAGACAAAAGCCTTCACGCTGAAGCAGCTAGGCCCTGATTGGCACTCGTGACTCAGCAACTGTCACAAACAGTGGGGTCCCGTTTTCCAAAAATATGCCCGTCAAATTTAGGCCTGCCCTCTGCACAGAAGATGGAGCCTGGAGGTGCACAGAGTGGTTGCTTTTCCAGTTAGTATAGTGGGAGGTGATGGGACTCCATGGGGTGGCAACAGGTGGTAAACGCATCTCCCCCCGCCCGCCCCACCCCCACAGAATATCCCACCCACTGAGAAGAGGATTTAACCATAGAGGACAGACATAAGGCTTTTTTTTTTTTTTGCAAACCCTTACATCAGTCACTTCTAAAGTTTCTTAAAGAAACCTTTCTTCTCAAATTACACTGATTGACTTTTTTTTTTTTTAACTTATGGGTGATTAGGGTTCCCGCATCAAAAACGGTGCACGGTACAAAAAAGATATAAAGCTTCTTCTGGAACCAGTGGCTTTTAATAAAGTTCGTACTTTACAACACTTGTAATGAAAAAACATTACACGCAGAATAATAAAGATGAATCACTGTCCACCCCGCCCACATATTTTCTGGCAATTGAACTTGTTATATTGGAGAACTGTCCTTAAGTAGTTACAGTGTAACAGTGCTCCTGGTGGAATAAACCCAGGTGAAATCCCAGATCTCTGAAGTATAAATCGTATTGTCATTTTTGAATGACTCTGCACTGCCGTCCTAAACCTCGTCGCTATGAACGAAGAGGACGTGACAATGTGTCCACTACTCTACGTAGCATCCATTAAGGGCTTCAGAGCAGAGCAGGGAGCCCAGGGAGGCCATTTATAATGGCCTGGGCATTATACCTTCTGGACAAACAGCCAGTCTGCAGGTTTCTGGTAATGTTTTGAAGACCGGCGTCTCTGTTCTGCTCTTTGATCCTGTGCTGATGGCTAGTGAATACCCAGGAGAAGCCTTTCATCTGAAGTGGCCCAAAAAGGAAGTAACTCGTGGCGGAGTCACAGTTTGACACACAGTTTAGAGACGACCCTCTTCATTGCTGTCTTATCCGCACCTCTCCTGTTGTGCGGTCTGACTATTTAGGGAGCACTTGTTAATTGCTGGGCCCCCGCAAGGCCATGGAAGGCATCTCCACCTTCTGTGCCCACCATTGATGGTCTGTCGCCCACAATGTAACTTGTTTTGATGCTTTCGTGAAAAAAAAAAAAAACAGGGCTATACTCCATATAATGCGGCAATCAAAGACGTGCATAACATTCCTGAGCTGACAAAGTCCCCAAGTCTTTTTCCTTCTTATTTATTTAGCAGAGGACAGAGAAGAAGTTGTCAAGTGGGGGGGGGCCATGTTCAGGGGCCTAACTGTAACGTCGGTCTATGGACCCTAGGATTCAAACGACCTTCTGATCATGGGCACCATGTCCTAACCCAGTGAACCACACACCGTCCCTGTTATAAAGCTGGGTGTTTTACCTCAGAATCGCAGGTTAAGTTCCTTGTATGATGGTCCGACAGTAGAGCCTGTTACTTGGATAAGTCCTGGTATCCCATCTCTTTCTTATTCTCCCAACACTCTCTCTCTCCCTGATGAAAGCCTGTCACACCCCCCAGTCTGGCTTTTAGTCCAAGGCCCCCTCATCCTTATGTTTAATAGGTTTTGGCTTCCTCTTTGCTCAGCAGGATCTGTTTAATTAATCCCCATTACAGGATGTCCGTGGAGAGCTGGAGTGTGGAAGTCTAAAGCTGATCTGCACTCCCAACCATTAATATCCTCCCTATTAGTGTAAGGGGGACCCAGTTGTGACCTGTAACTCTGCACTTGAAATCCAGTATGATCTGAACACAAGGCCGAACGTGAGGGTTCGAGTTACATGTACGATTTCTCGGCTTAGATAATTATACCCGGTTCCTGGGTACAGGAGTGTTTCCCTTTTCGGGGATCGGAACAGGCAGTTGTTTACGTTGTCGGGCATCTTAACCACGGTGCCTTATGCTGCGTGGTTGAAGGTCTGTCTGGCAGCCGAGTGCCGTTTTTGGATACGGTCGCTAAAAATCCCTCTTATCATTCCACGCTCTGTGAGATGTTAATTCCAGACTTGTGGTCCAACACTCGTAATGGATAACCACAGAGAGACTAAACATATATTGAAGTACAAACCTTTATTATGCATTATGGGGGTGTACTTCCTGAATTTCAACATGACTAGAATTCCTCCAAAAAAATCATTTAAGATCTATTAAACAGGCAGGCCCCAGCATAAGCACATTGCTGTGTTTTCTTTGGGCTGGATTTAGTCCGGTGTTCAGTCACTTAACTTCTTTTTTGTATTTTTTATTTTTTTCCCCTCCTTCTTCGGGCCTTCTAACCTCACTGGTCCTGGGAATTCCGCGCTGAAGTATGTGAGCTGTCTTTTGGCAGTGGCTGGCCTTTAGCCCACACCCTGGCTCTTGTCAGCCTCCTCGTCTTGCACGTGAACATATCAGAGACGTTGGAGATACGGTCCACTTCCAGCAGCTGCCTCGATTTAACGTCCCCGAAGTGAAAACAAACACAAGCCAGGCAGCTCCCCCTGTGAGGCTGTAAAGTGGGACACCACCCGCTGCCCTTTCTCAGACCCGGAACAATGGATTAGCACCCTCCAGCTGAACAGGACTAGCCTGGGCCCGCGTCGGTCTGGTTGCATGATGAATATTGGTCACGATGTGGTAGACCAACGCGTGAGCAGTAGCACTGGAGCACGGACGCATGTATGCTGTGTGTGTGTGTGTGTGTGTGTGTGTGTGTGTTCTACACTGCAGAAAAGGACAAAAATCCAGGTATTCCTTCCATGAAGATGTTAACAATATTTATTTGAAGCCAAAAACAACAGAATTTCATGATATAAAGTGGTGGCCAAAATTATTATAACACTTGGCATATTTAAAAGGTTTCAGATGTTTTTGTTGAATTGGTCATTAAAATACCCATAAAACAAATTAAATATCTACACAGTGATCATTATGCTCTATAAACAATAGAATAGAGCCTTCATAAGGAGAATCACTGTGCTAAGTCCTGACCTCAACCCCATCAAGCACATTTGTGACGAGTTGGAAAATAAACTGGGCAGATCTATTGTACATTTAAAGGAAAGCCTTTGGCTTGAGTTGCAGAAGGCATGGGATACCATTAGTGTTAAAGTTCTCAGGAAATATACTGACACTATGCCAGAGAGATGTGCTGCTGTAATTGCTGCAAAAGGTGGACATACCAAATATTAAAGTTAAAAGTGGATTAAAAACAGCAGGTCTCACTTCATCTAGTATTTGTTGTCCGTAACCATTGGCCTATTTCATGAATATTATGAAATTAACTCATGTTATGGAAGCAAAAAAAGTCAACATTTTCAGATCTGTCAGGTGTTATAATAATTTTGGCCCCCACTGTACATAAGAGTGATGCTGTATTGCGGGGTTCCAGTCCTGGAGGGCCACTTGGCAACGCACTTTGCAGATTTCCCTGCTCAAACACACCTGCTTACCTGGAAATTATCCGATGAGCTGAATGAGGTTTGTTTGAACAGGGAAATCGGCAAAGAAATCCAGGCTGGCCCTCCAGGACTGGAGCTGGGCAGCTGTGCTTTGTTGTGATGTTCAATTTCAGTCTGAATTCCCTGAGCATTTAATGCCCTGGCTTAAAGATTCAGGACCAGCTGGTAAGCCTTCAGGTTGAGGCCTGCACTTGGTAGCTGCAGTCGTCCTCCCCAGAGCTGAGCTGTCCTGCCTGTTTATCTTCCGTCGGTTTAGGATCTCCCCAAAAACTACGAGGCGTGTCTCTTAAGTTTCGTGAACATGCTCACATCTAATGCTGGAGTCTCTCAGTAGAAATGGCTGAATGTTTGCTTAATGTTTTATTGGGTGCACTTTGATGGATACAAGGGACATTATGCATGGATTTCCCATGCACCCTTACCTCAGCATTTGTATATTAAGAAGCCGGAGTTGGAATGCCAGTTCCAATACAATACTGTGTGGCAGTGCTTCCCAACCCAGTCCTCCGGGACCCACAGACGATGACTGTTTTGCTCCATCCCAGCTCCCTGCCAGACATTCCACATTTTTGCTCCCTCTCTGTTCCAGAGGGAGCAAAAATGTGTACTGCCTGTGGGTACTTGAGGACTGGGTTGGACTGTATTGTAATGAAAGGCTTTTGGTATTCGGTTGTTGTTTTGTCTAACCAGCCACATTCCATCTCCATTTAGTATTGATGTACTCGGACTGCTGTCTTGAAGGACTGTTTTTTTTCTGACCCTGTTTTCTTTAACCCCGCCTGCAGGCTTAGATGACAGCCTTCAGCAATATATCTGCAAGTTTGAGCGGGAAAAGATCGACGGGGAACAGCTGCTGAAGATCTCGCACCAGGACCTGGAAGAGCTGGGCGTCACTCGGATAGGACACCAGGAGCTGGTGCTGGAAGCCGTAGACCTCCTCTGTGCCCTGGTCAGTGCGGGGATCTCTCTACCTGTAGCTGAATCTGTTTGCATTTCAACCATATGCTTGGCACGGGCCTGTGCCCACCTCTGCCAAGCCCTTCTTGCCTATTGTGTTAATCCTACATTAAACCTTGGCATCTCCAGTTTCTTCCGAGGAACTCCTTGTCTAACCATGTGGATTGCTACTGGCCCACTGCTGGCCTTTGGCTGCTGTAGTGCATTTCTCAAGCCCATTTGTGGGCAAGGAAAGGCACTTATTGTGCATTATTGTGCATTCACAGCTATAGTGTCTGCTCGGAATTCTTGGCATCCTGTACTGTACTTCCCGCTCGGTGAGTGACGGTCCCTGGAAAAGGCTGATCTCATTGCGTAGGCGTTGATGTGTTTTATTTTTATTTTAGTGGGCAGGTATTTATTTAAGTTGCTTCTCCATCAAAACAATCAAAATCATCAGTCTGCACTCCCCCATTTCCACATCCTGGTTCGGACAAGGTACCTTCCCCAGAGCTGTGGCGTCAGTCACCATGGTACAGGGCTGCGGCCGTCACGAGTCTCAGCGACGCAGCGCCCAGGCCGGCGTGCCCGCATGCGCCATCTGTCGGGATGTGGCGTCAGTCACCATGGTACAGGGCTGTGACTTTCCATTTTCATCTGGTAGGCTTAAGTTTACAAGAATGTTATAGGTCCCACACTTTATTGTTGTTAATAATATCTCTGGGTACTGTTACCATGGACGCCCGGTGAACTCTGGAGCTAAATTAGCAACCAGGATATCTAAGTGTTTTTAATATGTCGTTACCATGGACTCCAGGTCAAACAAGGGTGTGATCCTGGATGTGAAGTAATGCACATTCTTTGCGACTCGGTTTACCTCGTTATCTATTGTACAAGCAGGCAGGACTGTGGGCAGAATTTCTGAGGATTTAGAGGCTCAGAAAGGAAAGCACATTGTACATCGGATCGTGTGCCACGTTTGTTTTAGGGATGCACAGATCCATGGGCAAGATCCCATTGTCTCTCTTCATCATTGTTTGAAGGAGATTCGGTTTTGATCAATGAAATTCCTTCAGTTTAAGGCATAATTCCTGCCCACCCCCCCCATCTTAATAACTGGGCCACATAAGCTGCATTGTTCATTGTCTCAGTCCAGATGGACAGGCAATCTGAAGTGATTCCTGCTCTGGAAATATTCACAGCCCCCCTGATTACAGCACTTTCTATAAATTATGGACTGGGGGCTTTCTAAGAAAAAGGCTTCCTTTTGAGCTCCACGAGTGAGTCAGTGCTTTGTTTTGCTCATAAAGTCATCGATGCAGTTGTCCTGAACCCGCCCCCTCCAGGTGTCACATGATTTGACCTGCTGATGTAACTACTATTAAGGGACTGGAAGAGCATTTCCTTCCCCCTCCCTCGTGAAACTGACAGGCGGGCGATCATAAGGCCACACCTGTCCCATAACCCAATCCCATAACAAGGGAAGTATACAGGGCTGGACAGCTGATTGGCTCCCAGAGTGCTCCCTGTCACTCACTGATCCAAAACATGTGATTGGTTCATAAGGTTGGCCCCTCTTATGCCACCTCCCCCAACCACTACCTAGCCCCAGCTGTAAATTGGGGCTTTGCTTGAGCAGATTTCATGTCTGTATCAGACCTGGGTGCTGATCCCCGTTTCCCAAAATGACGACAGCCAAGAGGTCAGAGGGAACGTCACTGCGCATGCTGTATTCTTATGCTCCTGTCAAATTTTCATATGTATGGCTGAGCCATTAAATGGTAGATGTTTTCTGGCTGTACAATGTTTTAATAAACTGGTGAGGGACCCTGTTGCTGATAGCTTCTGCAGAGTCTGCCGCTGAAACTCTGCCTCCCCGGGGCCTTCCTCCATTGTGTCCCGCAAAGCTACTGGACGGGCCGCCGGGGTGTTAGTGGTCGGAGAGCAGCATGTAGAGGTCAATAGTTCAGGTCCGAAAAGTAAAAATTCAGGCCAAGATTTTGTCTCAGCCAACCAGTTCAGTACTCTGTGACTCTTAATACTCATCGTGTTGGTTGAAATGAAATCTTGAGCTGGATTTTTGCTTTCAGTTCCTGAACTTCTCCACCTCTGGCAGCATGGAAATGCCGGGTCACTGTTGTGTGGCAGCCTCTCCATGCCAAAGTGCAGGAAACAGATGTGACCTCGCCCACTGCTCCCACCCTGACTGGGCGACATCTGCAGCAGAGGTGGTTGGAATCGGGGGGGGGGGGGGGGGGTTTTGTTTTGTTCCTGCCACAGAGCCCCCTTTACCCCCCTGCGGGCAGGTGGGGGGGGGCCCAAAGGCCCCCCCTTTCCCCCTTTCCCTTGCCGTTTATAAAGAGCCCCT
>JAODKM010000025.1:22996529-23019808 GCA_026780845.1 Petrocephalus sullivani
TGATTGATTTTACATTTTTTTTTTTTTATTGTGGAATAATTCCTTTATAATTTGTGTTGTTCTTTTTTTTTTTTTTTTTTTTTTTCCTTTTTCCCTTGCCAAAGGATTTTCCCCCTCCCCCCCCCCCCCCCCCCAAGCCATTTCGTTTGACACTTCAAATGTAGTGATAATTCAACAGGAATAAATCATGTACAAGGTTTGTCAGTTTTTACATACACAAAGCTCTTGTGTATTTGTTTCCTTTTTTTTCAAGTTTTTTTCAAGTTTGTTCACTGTTACATTTTGGTTAAAATGTACTCACTGCTGCCAGGGGCCTTTTTAATCTATGCATTAAACTTTTTGCACAGTACTGTTATGGATGCAGGATTTACTTAGACTTACTTGTAACAGGATACTTGTGTGGATGTGGTTACCTTGGCACCAGAAGCCTGGGGTCAGGCAGAGAAGGCGGCCAAACAAATGACCATCTTGAGTCGTGCTCTTATGTCATTGGCCGACCTCAACAAACTTGAAAATTTGAAGCTGACAAAACGTTGCAGTTGGTTATTGGGTGCAACCCACATTCTTGTCAGTGACTGGTTCTGTTGCCTCCAAAGCGTTGACCTTAACCCCACGGAGCCCTGGAAACGAGGGCCAACTGTTATCCACACAGGTCAATGTCTCAGAGCAATAGTACTAATTGCTAATGTGAGTTTGAGCAACAGTATTAACTGCTTCATGTCAAGAAACATGTATCCCACGATGCATTGTAACTGACTTGAGTTTTGTAACCTTTTTGAGTATAGAATATTAAAGGTGCAGTTGATTTTAATTATTCCTTGTTTTGTTTTTTATTTCAAATGAAACTTCAGTGTGTCATCTCTAATAACCGTACAGATGAAATAGCTTTGGTTGGGTGCTACACAATCCCAAGAGTGAAAGTGTGAAAGTAGCGACTGAGAGGCCGTGAGCAGACATTCCAGAGACTAACCTCATTCGCGGGTCGCGCTCCATCTTACTGCCATTACGGCTATCCCACTGTGACCTTCCGGGATTATTTCTACTCTCGGCTTATAACCATGTGACGTAATGGGATATCTCGGCCATTATTACAGGAATGTCCAGCAAGACCTGCAGCTGCAAACGCCTCGCGCTTGTAATGATTTTGACGCATCAACTACTTGCAATTAATTTATGCTTCGATTACAAAAATCAAAATGAAATGTGAATCCATTTCAGTCCTAGGTTGCAGATTTTTTTGCTTAATTTTATGGCTAGCAAGAAACCATTACAATTAATATTTGTAATTTTAGATCAATTGGGTGGAATTCATAAAAATCCTAAAGTAATTAACATGGAAGAGGTCATATTTTTAATAATGCAGACGAGTGGAGTCTTCCAGTTTGGATGAATATCACACAGGCAGTAAACTGAAACGCTAAAAAACATGCTGAACTGTCTTGGGGGGGGGGGGTCCTCCTTTCCCTCCTCTTTTTACACCCGTGCATGCTCTGTCTCTGCACCCTTCCTTCCTTCCTAAGTGTGGCGCTGTTCCTAATCGCTGCTTGCTCCTCCCCATTTACGCCGCCTCCAACGTGGCTAACCGCCAATCAGCTTCTGTCGGCTGTGCACATGACCAGTCTGGTGGGAGGGGCCTGTTCTATGGCTTTCTGAATTTCACTTCCTCTCAAGAGATGCACTGAAACCAAAGGAATTCATTGTCCCTGGCCAACTATGAATGCTGGCGATTAAACGCCAGCATCTAGAAACTATTTCCTGGGCTGTGTCTAGTAATGCACACTTTTGTTTGGTTCAGTGCCTTTTGACTTCCTACTTTGAAGGCCACATCAGGTTATCCACACTGAATTATAACATCATTCCCTGCTTTGACTATTGTTCAGCTTGTTTTTTTTTTTTTCTTCCTTGCCCTTTGAAACCTATTGTATTTAAAGCAAACGGTCAGATATTAATAGCTGCCGATTGTTTGTTGTGGTGTTCTATCCCACATTGGCCGCCCATTTGCAGTCATGACGCACATCTGGGAAGTCGCAAAGCTCTTGAACAATGTTAGATGAATAGAGAGAGATTTCTGCAGAATCCAGGTCAGACCCAGACCTCAGTAGAAAAACCTGATGTGGACCCGTCTAATAAAAATCACACACGGTTGGCTGACTTGATAGATGACAGCCTGGGCCTGGTTTGCCCCACCTCCCCGCGACGTCTGGTGGGCAGATTAACTCTCTGCTCTCTGTTCACCGCAGGTTCCTGACTGGATTTCCAGCAGCAGTATTCTGGACAGGTATGTACACGCCGGGTGTCTATCACGAATATCCAGGAGCCATGCTTCTAAACAGTTCTGTACCCCACCCAGAAATACCCCCAAAAAGCTCTGTATGCGTGGGAGGGGTTTCGTGCACTGAAGGTATGATTTAATCTACCACGTTTAGGCACTGAATCTCTGCCAGTAATGAAACTGGGGTTTTATTTATGGCACAGCCTCTCAATGGCTGGGAAAGAAGATGGAAGAGGGTCAGCTTGGGTGGAAAGGCTGCAGCGGCTTTCGGCCTCACATCTGTAGCCAAAGACGGGGAAATAACAAGCCGACATTAAACCTGGAATTCGCCATCTGAATGTAAACAATGTGCAATTATTGCCATGAGCAGCCTGCCGGGAATCTCTAAGAACAGGCAGCTGGGAGCGAACCAGCAAGCCGCCTCCCCACATCAAAAAAAGCAGTGGTGCTGAAATGCAAACAGGGAACCAGAAAGACAAATCGGAGGAGGACGTCCCGGCGGAGGCGTCAGACATGAGACGTGACCCTTGGCCCTAGGTTGTACCTGTCCCGTCATTTAAACAGGTTTGCTAACTTTGGTCAGCTGACTGGAGTGAGATTCTCCATTTGTGACATGGGAGTCTGCGCACAACATGCACACGCATTTACATGTGTGTAACAGTTTTATTACCTTGTAAACGGTCTGAAGGGTTTGCGAAATGCCCCAACACTCTCTACGTAGCTAATTTTAGGTTTATAATGGAATAATAGCGATTTCTTGCATGAGAGTCGGAAAGTGTCTCACGCCAGATGTGTGAGAGCCGGCAACCCTGCTAACAAAAGGGGAATATGCTGAATGAACTCGCGTTAGAATACGTTCAGGTGGGGGATGTAGAGGGCGGGTACCATGTTGCTGCTGTAAGCATCACTGTTGCCTCCGGTCTGCAGGGTTTGGGCCTCCGCTGTGTGTGCGCCATATTGGTTTCCCCTGGGTCTTAGTTTTCTCGCCTAGTCCAAAGACCTGCAGTCGGGCTGAGTCTCCCACGTAGTCAGCTTGATGCTCATCACCAGGACAGCCAAAGACACAGTTCCTCGTTTTTTTGCCTGGAAGCTCTCAAAATGGTTCCCTTTCAACTGAACAGCAACATCCTGCCCATAATTAAGAGAAATCAGCTTCCTGCTTAAAAAGCAGAACGCTAAACACTGCAGGGTGTAATTACAGACTTGTGGACAATAACTCTCACTCATGCACCAATGAAGAGTGAAATTCATTGGTCCCCAGCAGCAATGAATCTTCTTCTACTTCTGAGGAGAAAAATTTGAAGCTGGCGTACCCAAAACAAGTTTTTATTATTATTATTACAAAGCTGGGAGCTGGGATGCTCATTTTCCCACTGGTTGATGCTGCCACACCAGGCGTGACTCATATTGTCTCTCCTAAACAAACCGTTAAAACGATGCACCTTCCCTAAATCAAACTGCGCACTTTAAACTTGTCACAGTGTACAAATGCTTACGTGATTACGTATGCTTAAGTGATTCTTAAGTAATCTAATTATATCAGAGATGGTGTGTGCCTCGGCAGGTTGGGACACCTTGCTTCAGAGGTGTCAATTTCAGGTCCAGAAAGTAAAAATCCAGACCAGGATTTTGTTTCAACCAACCAGTTGCACATAAAGAGTCACAGTCACAGAGTGCTCAACTAGTTGGTTGAAATAAAATCCTGGAATGGATTTTTACTTTCTGGACCTGAAATTGACACCTCTGCCTTGCTTAGAATCAAAACGTTATCAGTTTAAATCCCAGGGTCAGCGGGGTAATTTTCCTGTTGCGTCTCTGAACCCTTTTCTCCCCCAAATACTCCAGGGACATGCTGACACCACTTTCTCATAAATGTATGTTGCGTTGGATCAAAGGGTCCGCTAGATGAATAAAAGTGCAATGAGCTAATTATAATCCTGGAAATCTGAGCATGCCCAGGAATACTGTGTCAGCTGCTCCAAAGGCCCGACCGCTTTGCTAAACCGCCTTTCCCTCTCCTCTCTTCCTCAGATACGAGTCTGGAACCAGATTATGGTCCTTCTCTCAAGCGGTAAGGATGTTTTTCATGAGCGGGCCAAGGGCTGGGCTTGCTAGAACAGAGGAAAACTGGCGGTGATGGTTTTACTCCATGTATGCAGGCAGATATTTTAGAGGACTGACTAAGTACTTTTGGGGCAGCACAGAAAGGCTGTGGTTAGCACGGCCCCCTCACACTTCTTAAGGGTTCGAGTCTCTGGAATTTGCATGTTCTCCTTGTGTCGTCGTGAGGTTTCCTCCTGGTTCTCCGGTTTCCTCCTATAGTACATAATCATGCCAAGATGATGTGGAGTTGCCAAATTCCCCCTGGATGTGTGTGTGAGAGTGTGTGTGTGTGTGTGTGTGTGTGTGTGCGCCCTGTGATGAGTTGGCACCCCAGCCTGGGTTATTCCCTGTCTTGTGCCAGTAGCTTCCAAGATCCCTGTCACCCTAAATAGCAGGTATAGAAACTGGATGGTGGATTAAGTTCCTCAGTGCAGGGCAGATATTTAAGATTTGAACTGAAAGTCCATGCGTCCTACCTCGATGATCCTGAGCGAGGCAGGTTCACAGACTTTGCCTGTTCCCCATTTCAAAAGCCACTCACCCCCTAGGTACCTTGCCTCGGCCCCCAAATGGAAGTCCCGAAAGCTGGGCACGAGAATTCCGATGGGGGCCTCCAATTCATTTCCCACTCGCTGCCTGTCACATGTGGTCACTCGCGTGCGCTATTTCGGACCACCGTGGTCCAGGCACCATATAATCAGGGCCAGCAAATGATAAGGGGGCGAGCCTATGTAATGAAGGGACAGGTTTCTGTTTGGCAGCCACCCAGAGGTGACGGTTTTACCGAAAAATCTGACCTACGCCCCTCTCTTGGTCACAGTGCTGGGGAACAAGGATTTCAGCCGCCGTGACGCTGTGGTTCTCTGCCAAGTGGCATTAGTAAGATTCCAGTGACCCCACAGGGAATAAAACATGCAACCAAATATACTGGGACTGTTAGGAGACACAGCCAGTCCTTTTCACTATATAGTTTTCCATTGATACATATAAGTGGAAGCTTACCAACTATCATCAATTTCTGTTATTTTCCAATCTGAACAGGAATAATTAAGATCACCCATTTTCTGCTAAATGAATGTAAAATGAGACAGAAAACGTGATCTTATTTAACACTTTATTTGACACATAGCATTAAGGGTGAATCTGTGTCCTCTGACCTTCTGACTTTATGGCATGACCTGTCTTTGTTTTTGCTCTACAGCTTTGTACATGTTCCTTTAAAAATTCAAATATACATTTAGTCAGCTTTGTAGTCCGATAATACAATACAATGTGACGTGATTCAGCAGTTTTATTGCACTTAAACATACAGCCCTGTTCCTTAAATGTCATCCACAGCTGGAGACAGAATGTCAGACAAACATGAGATCACTTTCGACACAGAAACGAGCTTTTTATGTGCCAGCAATACAAAACAGGAAAGCTTAAATAGTTCAATTACTATTGCATGACCTTTTTCAATATGGTTATCTTGTGATTTGGTCATTTGTTGTGGTGCTGGGCAGCCACAAAATCATTTTTATTTCCGGAAATGCTGTTTGTTGTTATTTTCCTTAAAGGTCTCTCCCCTTCTGAGAAGCTAAATAACAGCTTGTGTTTCTCTCTTAACGCGTCGCTTGTGAGTGCTTGCAAACAGTTGGCGTTTGGGCCCTGACCAAGGAGTAGACCTTCAGGAGAAGCGGAATCTCCAGTTCTCACTTCCTCTGCCGAGAGCTATGGCCTAGTCCTACCCAAGGCTCAGTGGGTTAGAATGCTGCACTTGTGATCAGAATATTGCTGGTTTAAAGCCCAGGGTCCCCCTAAGGGAGACCCTTAAACCCCACTTGGCTGAGGGGTTGACTAAGTGATCCGGCCTTCCCAAAAATATTATGTTGCTTCAGCTAGGGCTACTTGCTAAATAAATATGTAAAAATACAAACAAGTCCCTTACAGTGTCACTCCAAACCACACATTTGGATTTTTCTCGTTCTTTACATTCTCGAATGGATAAACTGGGTTTCGGGTAGCGTATCTGCAAACATGGCTATACTTACGTGAGCTGTCAACGCAGCTCTCGGGGAGCTAACATAATCCGTCAGCCCCGTTCGCGGAAGGGTCACGACGGGCGACGGGCGTAATTATAATAATCAGCCGGTTACTCGATATTCCTATGCCAGTCTCCTCCGGTTTCGCATATGCAGATAGGAATATAAATCCAATACCATCCTCGGCTCCGATCCTGGCACGTCTACGATCTCCTGAAAAGAATCACTGTACTGTATCGTGCAAAAAGGAGAAAAAAAACTGGGCGTTGGAGCCGGCTAGGCGTCCATCTAGCGGGGGTGGGGGACACGGTGGCAGTTGTCACCGAGTAGGTTCCTTCAGACATGAGCCCAAACAGGCAGTAAGTCATTCACAAAAAATATCTTAAGAACATTTTAACAGTTATTAGACGTTGCCTGTTCATGTTCAGACTAAGCCCGCTGCAGGAATGCGTGTTAATTTTCCCACATTTATTTTCCCGGGCCCCATTTCTAGGGTAAAAATATTCTTGGAACTTTCGCGAGCCGGATAAGAAGGCAATGCACCCGCAGTGCATGTAAAAGGGTGTATTATACAACGCTAACAGCTCACGGGGTAACCCCTGTGATGGCACATCAAATGAGCTAAACAGAACTAGGGCCACCTAGGGAGGTGCTCTGTTAAATATTAGCATTAGTATAATACAACTTCTTACACGCACTGCGGGTCGCTTGCATTGTTGTCACGTGTTGTACTCATCTGTGCCTCTACTGCATAAGAATGCGAATACACACCAAGTTGGTGTCACCAACCCACACCTGTTGCATCCTTAATGTCTGTCATTGCCTGAACAGGAGAACAGGAGAATTTCACAAATCAGAGCAGACTAGTCCGCCCAACTTGTTTAAATTTTTAATATCCAAGTCATGTGTCCTTTTGAACTGCTTCGCCAGACGTTTATTCACATCTCACTCTTAACTGTTTAATGAAGTGTCTGGTTAGAAACGAATCCGCGATTTGTTTCTGTGTAAGGTTTTTGAATTATTACTAACAGTAAACAGTAACAGTCAGTCGGGTTTTTTTTTGGGAGGGGTTGTGATTGTTGCTGACACTCAAGGACGCATGAAGTAAAGGGCGGCATCCCCCCTCCCTCAAGCTCTAAGAACACAAAGCCTATAGTTAACAGCCACTCTTGTAGGGGGCAATTCAACCGGACACTGAAGACAGTGCAATCGTTTTGAAATCATTTTGCTTTCCTGTGTGTGCAGCAGTACTGAGAAAGTTGTCAATTTACTCCATCCCCAGTGGTTACAGATACTTAGGAAATACCCACCTCTGGTCCCAACTCTGCATTTTACCCCTTTCGTAAACCTGCTGGCGGTTTGAATGTTTTCCAGTTATAATTTTCCCCAAAACAGTTCGTTTGAATCCTTTATTTGGTGCTATGCTCCTTGTATCGGTCACTGCTCTTGATAACCTTGCATTGCATAAAATGTACCCGATAGAACAAAATTTGCGGTACTTGGTGTATTTAAACCGTCTAGAAAAAATCCATAGCATGTACAGTAAGCGTCCGTCTAGATGATACAAGCTTGCATAACAGCGACACACAGTGGCCACTGACTGCCATGTCGCTTTAAAACGGATGGAAAAATACACACATGTTGCCGATATAGTCATTAAGACTTAAAAACAACGATTAAGCCGTTTGCTGGGCGTCCCTGGTTGAATTTAATTTATTTTTGTTCGTTAATGTTACTTAAGTTGCTTGTATCGTTTTTATCGGTGCCTTTTCTGCATTCTGGTGCAGAAGTAAACAGCGTTAATTATTTTAATGCCACAGAGGTGGGCGGAGTCGTTTCTCCTTTTCCAAAGACTAAGGGGAAATCCTCCAAATACAATTTAAACATCTAACTAAGATAAGCGTCTTGGGCCATTTCTGCCAAGATTTGGAAAGATCTCTAACCTGTTCCCTCCTACCATGTGCTCTGGAAAATTCAATCTGTTGGCTCGGTTCCAGGTATGATACATCATATAGCTTTTAAGTAATTTTGTTTGTTTATTCTTCATGACAGTCAGTATGCAAGAAGAATTATTCCGTGCCTACGTGATGTTGTATTACTTTTTCTGCTACCCTAATACAAAGACTTGGTAAACACATTCATTGACCTATAGGAATTGACACGAGAGCTTGACGTAAATACACCTTTGCTACAGGAAGGTATATTTATAACCCCTTAGTAATTACATGCTGTATTCCTGAAGAAAAGTTTGACTACAACTGAAATGAAGATTAATACTTTTGTATTTATAGAAGACGGCGATGTCTTTCCGCTTGGCCTGCCCACCAAATATGCTGGTTTGTTTACGAATCTCCTGTGATGTTTGACATGCTTTCATTACGCAGTTGAGCGACTCTTATATTATGGAGACCCCTTGTCCTGTCGCTGCTTGCTAAGGTTCACCGGCTCATTCATCAGGATCTTACCCGTGGAACCTGTCACCCGAAATTATGGGTTTGACTTGTTGTCTGGCGGCCCAGTGGTCTCCCCAATCCCCTGTCTCCCCAATCCCCTGGGACCTGGGTTCGAGTCTCCGTTCTGTCTATGTGGAGTTTGCATGTTCTCCCCATGCTGTCATCGGGACCCAAAAACATGCTAATTAGTATCCCTTTTGGCATTGCAGGTTGCAGTATTGGTAGTACTATAGTATCATTAGTAAGGAGTATGTTCGGTTACCCAGCTTGGGCGATTGAGAGGCTTTTGCAAGCGGTCTGGAAGAATGAAACGCATCGTAGGAACGTCTGTCGAATTCAAATGCGCCAAATTAAGCGTTAATGTTTGTAAACCTTGTGATAGACGGAGAATCGGCTCCACTTTCTTTGATGTGCTATTTGTGGCTAACAGGTGCATCTTGCCCGTAGCAAACGCGGCTTTTGTTAGTTTAACGTTGCAGCACAGCATTTTAATGTATATCCGTCCTCAGGTTGTGTGTAATGAGTAATCATTGATTTGGTCTATTATTTTTTCTATTAAAAGGTTTGGTTTTGGCAGATTGACGCTGTATGATTGGTTTTGTTTTTGTTTACCAAATGTTTCTAGGAGTTAAACGAGAATTTATTTTTGAGTAATTTCAGTGGAAGGGAGCGGCCGGGCTGTGGTAAGATGGGGGACCGTGCACTTTGGCACCTTTCTGGCCACCATCCTCCCCATCATCCTCGCCATCCTCATTTCCTTTGTTCCTGTCAGCGCGGCTCCGCTGCAAATGAGGAACCTCGCGCGCCGTAGGAAGTGAGCCAACGCGCGCGCCCCGGCGCGAGCGCTCTTGCTCAATTTCCATACAGCGATGTAGAAAGATTAGGGCTCATCCAGCAGCACCCAGGCGACGGCGCTTTTATTTCTCGGTTCCCGTCTGCAAGGTCAATAGGATGAGTTCGTCTGACCTTTATTTTAGTTCTTGTTAGGGGAAAAGAAAAAAGTTATGGGTTTAGAATTTTGTGCTGTGACTTAGTTGGGGACACAGTGGCCGCGATACTGAAGGTGCAGTAATCTTTATTTCAGTGATGACACTAATAATGAAGGTGTATCTGCTGTTTTCAAAAAGTCAGAAGTGCCATTTGGGGGAGGGAGTTATGTAATCGAACGGCGGCTACGATGTAACTCCCTGGCGAATTTGTGTGTTTGTTCCCCTAGGCAGCCTTCCCCATCTCACTGGCATCGAATATGGCAGCTGATGGCTATAACCCAGTAAGTACCATAGTCCTTCATTATCTCTAACCGGCTTGGTGGCTCTGCATCCACTTTCTAACTAAAATTTAGCTGAAATGTGTTTGTTTGACTTCTGTTATTTCCTCTCAGTGGCTTTTGGTGGGAATTTTTTTTTTTACGCATTGCTAAGTAATCTTCTTTATGGTCAGTTGTGTTGTATTCGTCTGTAGCATAAATAATAGACAGGGTGAATAACGTTACCATTATATCAAAGGTTGTGTCAATGTGCAGTGCGTAACTCATCCCGCACAACACTGGAAACCACCATAAAGCTTGTGAGGTGCCGACTCTGAAATGGAGTAAAGTGACACTCTTTGGGTTTTTATCACCGCACTAGTGAAAATTGACCTCAAGTGCCTGCTTCGTTCATCTGGGTAGGGGTTGTGAGATGGGGGGGGGGGGGAAGGGGGCAAGAGAGAGACGGAGATGAGGTTGGGGGAGGTGGTAGAGAGCGAGCTGAAGCGAGCGCATGTGGGAGGCGTCGTGTTTAGTGTGAAACAGGATGTTCCAGTCGAGCCGTGTGAGGCAGCTGCGAGCTTCTGCCTGCACTGGCTGCGCAGCCGTGCTTCCTCACCCCGATCTGTGCACGCTCCCCCTAACAGTTTGCCTTAGTTTCATCCCCCTGCTTCTCATTCTGCCTCCTCTCCGTAACAGGTCTCCCTGCGGCCGAAATCGAAGAAGAAGAGTCGAGGTAAGCTTTCTCGGGGTTCTAAGCTTTCTCGGGGTTCTAAGGGTCTGTGCACTGTGCTCTTTTCAGGGCTCTAAGGCCCCCCTTTGACTGTGCTCTTTTTATGGCAATATCTTGGGCAGCTTGTGACTCTGTAGCTGACCGAAAAGTACTAAGGCCGCACGTGTGGGGCGTTGACGTCAGGATCTCGGATGTGAGGGAGGGGAGTGACGTTGCCTGAAACTCGACTTTGGTTCAAAAGGGCATAAATATCGATGGGCTGTCCTCCATCCTCAGGCAATGTAACAATGAGCCGGAGGAGGATTTCCGTGAAGGAGCTGGGGAATGTGGACCACCAAGGCTGGCTCTACAGGAAGACTGAGGGCAAGGGCTTTCTAGGCATCAAGTGGAAAAAATACTGGTTTGTTCTGAAGAGGACGTCACTGTACTGGTACACCAGTCAGATGGTGAGTGACCGCTGATGTTGAATTGCTCAGCATTACTAAGTTCCTGTTAAGTATCCGGCGAATGGTCATAGGCTGACAGTCTTTGCCACAACCAGATAGCTCATGCTCCATGATGATTTATAACAAAAAGCAGCTGATCTTCTGGATGGTAGAACCTCCCAGTGATGTTGTTGTTGTTGTTTTTAGCCGTTTCTGCACCGTTTTACGATCGAATGATCAGCGCCATGGTACCTGGGTTTAAAATGACGCGCCGCTCTGCGGTGTTGATTCCCTTTTAGGCCGAAAAAGCTGAAGGCTACATCAACTTGGCAGACTTTCTGATTGACCGAGCCGTGGAGTGCAAGAAAAAGTAGTAAGCAAGCAGTTTGCTCTGAAATCTCTTTAAACCCTGTCTGTAGGAAATAGACTGAGCTGAAGCATGTGGTGAATGTTTGACAGGAACCGTTAACCACTTTTGATCACATGCGTCTTTGCATAATTGGCTTATGTAAAAGTAAAAGCATGTTAAAGCATGGACGGATGGAAAGTGCGTGCCAGCTCGTGAGAACATGCTACCGTTTTCCCAAGTTACTGGAATTATTTTGGCCTGTTGCTTCACATAAATCACAGTAGTAGCTTGTTTTTGGAAACTGAGTCAACTCTTCTTTCCACCCCCAATACATATTGACATGTACTTTTCCTTTCAGGCCTTTTATATGTTTAGTTTTGACAAGTTAATCTACAAATATGGTAGTCTTTGATAGAGGTAGCATTTTAGTTATATGGGTTGACTTTACTAGTAGTTTTTATTCTGCTCTGTGGTTTGATCACTTTGTCCCCTTTTTCTGTGCTCTGTCCCCTGTCCCTTGTCCTCTGTCCCCTGTCCCCCCCTTCTGTCCTGCCTCCTCCTCTCCCACAGCGCCATGAAGGCCTGTCACCCTGATGTCATGATGTTTTACTTTGCGGCGGAGAGCAGCGAGGACATGAATATGTGAGGACCCGGGGCCGTGCGGCGATGGGAACGTGCCGCCTGGTGCATCTTGCTGCGGTTTTGTCGCTGAGAGCCCCCTTACCTGCTCAGTGCCACTGATGCGTCACACTTTGCACCTGCGCTGCTGCGGGATGAAACGCTGCGATTCTGCTCTGATTAAATGTGACAGCTCAGCAGCTGAAGTGTTTAGTCGCTCATTAAAATAGTTTTGCGACTAGTGTACCCTGCAACTGACAGTCATCTACTTAAGTCACTTAATTTTGTTAGCTAATCTTAGCATTTAGTGAACTACCCCCTCCTGACAGTTTCCTCACGCATACAGGAGGTCGTCTCACAGGCGTGTTATTTTGCTTCAGATGGCTGAATAAACTGGGACTGGCTTCCATTCAGTACGAGCCGACGGACAACCCAGGAGGTTAGTTGATGTTCAGCTGGTGGTACCAGTGGTTTGGGTTAAATCGGGTAGCAGGCTTATGAATGCACTGTTATCCAGAAGTGAGCTGAGCTTTTCAGTGCATTCATGTGCTTTTCCAGAGCGCTACAGTGAAGCGAGTGACCAGGAGGAGGCAGATTCCACAGAGGCACCCCCTCCCCCGTACTATGAAGACACTGTAAGTGTATCTCAGTCAGACAAGCTGGGTCCATCAGGAATACTATAAACAGATCTGATATGTCGGCTTTAAGGGTAATGACTAGTTGACTTTAATCTGTGTGTTACTGTGTAATATTTTTTTTTTATTTATTTGCACTTTGTTTACTTATTTGCCCTGTATTTACTGTCTTTGCACTTTGCCAGCATATAAATATAAATATGCATATAAATATGTTCTTGCTGCTGTATGCACTGAAATTTCCCCCTGAGATCAATAGTCAGACTTAATCTTGTCCTTAATATGCGTATAATATTTTAGTGAGTACATATCTGCCCCTGATCTGATCTGCTGGTAGCTCCAGCTATTTTTAGCACTATGCTACTTTCTGGTGCAGCGGCAGAGAGTAGCACAAAGCTGAGGCAGTACCTGTGTGGTTTATGAAAGAGGCGAGCTCTTCACTGTGAACAACGTTATCCATCATTCCCACTACAGAGGGAAAAATCTCCCCGATGCTCTTCAAAGTTAAGAAAACACAAAGGGGGTGTTTATTTTCATGGCCTTTTCTGTTATTCCATCCCACTGTTCATGACATCCGCACAGTCGTGAAGCTTTTCTCGGGAATCACAGGAATCAAGCGAGGCAGGAGGTGCCCTGGGCAGGACGTTCACACACACACACATACACTAAGAAGCTAGTCTACCAAAGCCACAGACCTTTCGACTGTGGAAGGAAACTGGAAGAACAGGAGGAAATCCATGCAAAAGCTGGGAGGACGTGCAGAATCCAAACCCCCGACACAGCTGGAGAGGTCTGAGGCTGCAGTGCAAACCACGCAGTCTCCATGACACCATAATTTCATGTTTCTTCATGGTTTTTTTTTTTTTTTTTTTTTTTACTGATTTGTGTTGTCGTGATGCAACTGAGAGACAGTTATGGGAAGCATTTTCCACACGTGCCAAATAATTGGTGTATAGTCTGTCTATTCTGACCTTTAATTTGCCTAACCTCTGTTGAAACAGGATAGTCTCCCCCCACCCTACTCCTCGCCTTCTCGGAGTGAGGCATCGGGCTCCATCTCGACTCCCATCAGCACGATGACGTCCCAGAGCTCCATCTCCTCCACGACCAAGACCCGGCGATCGTCACCGGACATCATCGCGCAATCGGCCGGTGGGGGGGGCGTGCACTGCTCACCGCAGGCCCACAGACAGCGCCACTTAGAGACCCAGCAGAAGGACCGCAATGAGGCGACTTGCCTGGCACAGAAGCCCCTGGATGTGGCAGTCAGTGGCACCCTCTGTGCGCACCAGGGAGGGCGTTCACCAACAGATTCCACAGAGGGTGAGTCCGCTCAGCAGCTGTGGGTTGGGTAAGCACTGAGCACCCATTAGATGTGGCTAATTACAGACTTAATTAGACCCTTGACTAAAGAGTACCCTCATCTCACTGAAGGTTCCCCTACCCCCATGTCTGTCTGAAACTCTGTATACAGGCACTGGGATAAACTGGAAAACCTTCATGTCTTCCTGTGAGCTGCATTGTGCACAATTATAGGGTAGGGTTGGCATGGGGTTAGTGAAGACCATAAGGAAGACTGGCTTTGGAAGACCATAAGGAAGACTGGCTTAGTGAGGACCATAAGGAAGACTGGCTTAGTGAGGACCATAAGGAAGACTGGCTTAGTGAAGACCATAAGGAAGACTGGCTTAGTGAGGACCATAAGGCCATTGGCTTACTCACTGGGGGGTCTTTACGTGGCAGAAATGTAAAGCGCATTGAGACAATGTAATGTTGTGATAATGCGCTATATAAATAAAATTGCATTGCATTGCATAAGGCAGACTGGCTTAGTGAGGAACTTCTTATCCAGTTCTTCTCTGTGTGCTGGTGACAAATTAGCGGGAAAGGAAAAGGTCTTTTTATGCTGACTTGACAGTTAGTGCCAGATTTGGACAGAAGCATCTGCCAGAATGTTCCGAAATTCCTCTTTCAGTTTACAGATAAGTTGAGATTTGCTCATGGCTTAAAAATGCCTCTGTGTTTCAGAGGCAGGAAGGTGCTTAGGTTTGTGTTTTGGTTGTTGTTGACATGACTTTGTGGCTATGCCTGTTTTTTATTAATTTTATGCTTCCCCTCGGCCAAAAAACGAGAAGCGAGGAAGCCGTCGCAGGTCTTGGAAATGTTCTTCCTTTTTGCATGTAGTTAAGCTCTTTTGGGGAAGGGAAATTCACAAAGACTGAGCGTCCTGCTGTCATTGTCAGAATCGTAGGTTGAGCTCTTTGCCCTTATGAGCAGGTGTCCGCAGGTCTGTCTGTGCGCTCACTGCATTTCCTGCACTGCATTCGAACGAAATGCAACATTTCATTTTCTCACTGCTTTTGTTTATCTTCAGAAGTGCTGAATGAATTTGATTTGTTACTTAAGTTTGATGCACACCGGTTAAATAAACCAATCGCCATTAAAACATAAACCCTTAAGCTTGTAAGGCAAATGGAAAAACATTTTCTTTCATGTGTATAACATAAATAATTAGAATGAGCGCATGCATTGTGAGCAGCCAGAAATATTGCACTTTATTTGGGGACATGAAAAGTAATTTATTTGTGTGTGTTTAACAGAACCTGCATCAGATGAAATGGAAAAATTGTACATTCACCTGAAAGAAGCCAGTCTGTCACCAATCGGAGACCGAAAGCCATCAACTAAAAGGGATTTTAGAAAATCATTCATCAAACGCTGCAAAAACCAGACTATGAATGAAAAGCTTCATCACGTCCGTACACTGAACAGCACGCTTAAGGTGGGTAGGGGGCACGGCGGGTGTTTAGCCGCAATCTCTATTGACACCGCTAGGTGGGAGTATTGTAGCTAAATTGAACTTGTTTTTGAGATAAGTGACGGAACACATCCCCCACCGCGCGTAGGCTGAACAGTTGGAAGATGGGTGGATGGATGAGTACTCATAATTAAGGAGTATTCAGGATGTGAAGCAGCGAGACTTAACACCGAAGAAAAAAAAAACTGCCTGTCTGCAGCTCTGAGCCAGTACTTGCAGTGTCTTTCCTGGTATCTAATTTCTGCACTGCTGTTTGTTGTGCAGAGCCTGGTATACTTTCTGTTAGGATGTTGTCAGTCATATTAGCCCGTTAGCCTGTATTAATCATTTTATGGTGTTTGAATGTTTATTGTTAGAGCATTGTACGGTATGCTGTAATGATGCCTGTTAACGACCACTGAACACTTTCTTGCTGCAAAAAGCATACTATACTCTCTAGCAAGCACCAAACAGGAGCAAATGCCATGTAATAGGAATACAGATATGAATGGATACTGTACAACTTTAATAGCAATACTTGGAAAACAAAAGCAAGCATTTTGCATTGTGGGATATTTAGCTTCTATGTAACCCTGATGGTAGTGTCTGTGAATCACTTATGAATATCCATATCTGGTTTGACATTGTGAGCAATGCTAATACAGCAATACTGTTTTGGTCAAAATGAGAGGAAACAAGGTTAAATGGCAGCTTACAGGTTTTCCTTATGTCTCCTTTGTTTTAGGCTAAAGAGTCGGATCTTCTAGCCATAGAGCAGGTTCTGGCTGATCCTGATTTGACTGCCATCAAGTACAGGAAATGGAAGGAGGCCCATTTGCCATTGTGGCAGGACATCTGTATGCCGCAGAACCCTCAAGGGGGCAGTGTGGAGCACCATGCTGGTGTGGCCAGTGTGGCTCCTTACACAGAGACTAGTGTGTGAAACTGTCCTCGAGGATCCTCCTCTTTCCACGACTCGGGCACCACTGACATTCTGCCAGCCGTTGGGCCAAGGAAAGAGCAAAGCTGAAACACTGTTACATTGCAGGACTTGTACATATTAAAGTGACAATGCTCTTGTTTCTGGGTGCTGTTGTGAACACTCGTCATAACATTGTTTTTAGAACGTCTTTTTTTTTTTTTAACCAGTTTTTAACATCTATGTGTGTGTTTGAAGCACAGTTTTGATTAGTGTTGAAGTGGTCCATTTGTGGTTTTTTTTTTTTTTTTTACACACACAATGAAAACCCGCGAAAGTAGCTAGACACTCCAGGTGCACATATGAGGTGTGAAGACAGTGGGTCTGCCTTTGCGAGCTCCTTTTTCTATTTTACACTGGAGCTGGAAAAGCATCTACTGTTTTACTTCACATTGCCGTGACTTTTGATGCAATTTTACCTAATGCCAGTGGTTCACAGAAAAAGTCCATGACTAAGTATTTGTGTGACTGATTTGAAATTTTTGTTTGCCTCTTTAGTTCCTTCTCTCTCATGCAAACCAAGTTTGTAAATGTACACTTCTACCCCTGTACTTAATGCATTAGGTGTAAATGACTGGATATACCTTAACAGTATGAGATCTGTGGTGAATGACAGTCCAGCCTCTCAGTGAAATCACCATTTCAGAGGATTTCTTTTTGTGAAATCCATTAATTAGCAAATAGTGTGAAAACAGTATGTGGAATTGTACCATTTGCTATTATACTGTTTTACCTGTAAATGTATTTTGTACAATAGTGTATAAAAATATGTACAGTGTGTTGACCTGGATCAATTCAGAGAACAATACAAATTTCATGCATGAAAATGTCTCTAGTTTTTTGCACATCTGTGTAAATATCTTTGCATCTCTCATGGCTTTATAATGGACACTGCAAGAGAATCTCGCCTGAATGTAATTTGAAAATAATTACTGTACATATATGAGGGGGGGGGTGGGTATCGATTTTCAGCAGTCCGGATGGAAGCTGGGAGCCGACCTGTCACGGCCGCCTGCAGTAGCCGCGTTCGGCCGCGCGGGCTCGCCGCGAGCGCGTCGCAGGCTCGCGCCGCTCCGGCCGCCATATTTGGCTTTCCCTGCCGCCTCTGTTAGACGCCGCTCTGAGAGCATGCGGAAAACCGGGCAGTGAGAGCACCGCCAACACCATAAAAGCGCCGCCATTGTCACATATATATATTTCATAATATATAGTAACACCATGGAGGCCGTTAAAGCATTTAATGGCGAGGTTTGTATCTCATTCTTCAATTGAGGCGTGTGTAAGGGGGCTTATTCCGGGCTCGGAGACGCTTACAGAGGGGCAGCGGGAGCCTGCGCGGACTAGGCCTCAGTCCTCCCTGCGCAGGCTAGCTATCGGAGCCCTCGGGGCCGGGCCGAAACGGCCGTCTTTAGGCTCGCTAGCTCCGTGGTGGCGGCAGAGGAAGGTCCTCCCCGAGCGGGAACCGGCCCGGGCTCGCCGGCTGATGGGGCTGTAACGGCGAGCGGCTCCGAGGCGGCGTCGGGGCTAGCGGGCCGGCCGCGCGGTTCCGTCCGCTTAAATCCGCGCTGGAGTCGTAAATAAGCCGCGGCGGCGGCGTTATCCGGGCCGGCGGCAGCCTGTTAGCCGCGTTCCCGTGCGTTCGCTTGCTTATTTATTCCGCCTCCGCTCGCGCTGCTGGTTACTAGGCCGCCTAACCCGGCCGTCCGGCTAACGTGCTAACAGGCTAACAGCTGGTGGTTCGCGTACATGTACATTAATTGGGTCCGGCCGGCCGGCCGAGCCGCACGTACCATTACGCAGCCAGCGCTAGGCTGCTACGGGCGGCCGCGCAGACAAAGCCGTGTTCTGCAGAAGTGTAATGCGTTTGTTTATCCGGGTTGAATTGGCTCGCGTTTGCGTTCGGTGCCGATCGGGACACATTTGTCAGAACAGAGGGTGACTGCCTGAGACCGCGTACAATGGCTAGTCGGGCTGGGCGCTGTTTATTTACATCGTTAGACCGAAGTATTTAACTCTCCCTAATGGTCTGTGTTGTACTCTGATGGCTGGGTTTATACGTATTTATACGTGCTTTGTACATCTATATTGATTTTGTTATTAATTGCACGTAGGGTGTGTTGGGGTATCTGAAAGTGTTTTTTTTTTTAAACAAATGCGTATCTATGTTTGACAGCTTGGGTTTGAGGAATTGCCCTTGATTACGTAATGTGAAGTAGTCCACGGAGTACAGTGTGTGGCCGGTTACAGTATGAGCAAAATATGGTCCAGTGCCCAATCTTGACGTAATTGTGCTGCAGAGAGGGACGTTGCCTGCTTTTCTTAGTTGGCGATTTGCAAGTTGTGTAAAAAAAAAAAAAATCCCATCCCCAGAAACAGATTTGGTCAATATCCACCACATATACAGCTATGTCTGTAAGCTTTGTTGGAATATTAGCTTGTCAACTTGCAATAGGTCTTAAATAATCATTAATAAAGCCTGAATTCCTTTATCACAGTGTTCTCCAATGTTTGTGGACAGATTCAGGCAAAGCCCTTGAAAGCTTTCACTGTCACAGTCTGAAACCGCCACATTGGTTTCAAGTGCTAATGAAAATATTCAAATTGTTTCAGGATGGTTACCAATGTGCTTTGAGTGTCTGTTTTTATTCCTGGTGAAATATGTAACTACCACTCAAAGGTCAAACAAACACTTGTTAGATGTATGCACAAGTATGTGCAATATGATGGATGTACATTCTAGTTAAATTGTTTAGTCAGCTATACATTCCAGTAGAGTGATATGTGGGGCAAGTCTAGGTATATACAGTATAGAATTAAAATAATTACAGTAATTCCTAATCATATTACCATGTTCTTCTCAATTGTTCTTGGAAAAATTACATCTGCTTTTCGTTAAGACTGCTTTAGCTATTTTAATATAACTGAAAAAGCCTGCAAGGGAAGCATCTAATGCATTTCAGGTGTCTTTAAAAATGTCAAACTAATGTCTGTCTTCTGTACTGTCTTTCAGTTGTACTCTTTGAATGAATACAAGCCTCCAATATCCAAAGCAAAGATGACCCAGATAACAAAATCAGCTATAAAAGCTATAAAGGTAAGTATTTGTTGCGATTGCAGGAAAGGGAAGCTTACACAGTGTCCGTCGCTCACTCCCTATACTTGACGGCTCAGCAGCCTCGTCTTACATGTGACATCATTCCCATGGGGGTGAAGACCCTCCACTGCATAGCGGCATTCCAGGGGAGGTTCTCACTCTTGCACTCTTGCCAGACAACTATATACATATATTTTTTCCCACATCAGACACATTTCTGTAAATACAATTCATAAGTACATTTTCATGTTGCTTTAAAATTGAAGGCACGACACAGTTTCTGCAAATAATTGAACAGTATTATATTCATTCTTTTTCATTACTCATATCTATCCCCTTGCCTTTTGCAAATTATCAAAATGGGAAAGTCCTTTTTAGTACTTCACCATACCTTTAAGCATCTTCATCCACAAAGACTACAGAGGTTGCTATGGAAACAGTATGTCATCATCTTTCATCCAACCCCCAGAAGCTGCCTTCCATCTCTAGTTAATAGTACCGGCAGAATCTACATATTTCTCAGTTTTAATTACAATTACTCAACCAATAAAAAAAAACTCAGTTTTATTGACAACATTTACATCTAGCAGTGATTTAAGTTCATTTGGATCGTGACATTGGAAAGACAAATTACTTAAGCATGCAAGTTAAGGTTTGGGGCTGCTATGGATAATATTGACCCATTGTAAAATAACATAGTTTGAACAAAGCCATCACCAATGATGTTAAAGTAGTCATACTGTGGTTTAAAGAATTATTAGGGGATTTGTACTGACAGAGCTCTTGAACTTTATTTAGTAACTAGATTAATTGAAGCTCTCATGTTCTTTCATAACAAAATATAGCCAAGACTTCTGTATGTACATACACAGATGTGTGTGTATGTGCCTGATATACTTTTATCTACTTTAGCAAAGTTTGTGTATTATTTACCCAAAATTTAGTTTTATACCAGTGTTATTTTTATAAATCACAAGATGACTCTAACCAAAAAGCAGGAGTGCACTTAAGTCTTGATGACGTCGTAAGCCAGTGGGTTAGAATAGGTATTCTAATCATCATCATTCTTGACGTGTTTAAAATTTGAATGACTGTATTGACCGGCCTTCTCAAAGGAGAGGTACAGCAGTTTTTGTTATATGGGTCTGTTGTTGGGCCTTTTTGCACCCTTACCTCTCCTGTGTGTTGTTCATATTGAGGCTAATCAGATGTCCACAGCTTAGAAATCTGCTGAGTTCTCATTGGTAATTCTTATGAGGCACAGTGATTGTACATTTAGTCAAGTATAAAGGGGTAATGTAGTGTAATCTGGGTGCTCTCAGAAATTGAACACATTTATTCAGTAGTGTATAGATACGGTAATTGAGTAGAATAACTCCTTTATACAGTACAGTCATTGTTTTTTTTTCCAAGTCCTATTGCAAGATATTTCTTGGTTTTGTATTTATTTTGTCTTAGTTGTCTTTTTTAAGAAATGTCATGAGAACAGATGAGGGACATCTTAGATTTGGTTTTTGATAATCTTGGGGAAAGGTCTTTTGTAGTCAGTCTGTGACTTCAGGAAACTAGCTTCTAGTGACCTTAACAAACTAAGTCACAATTAAATGATTAGAAAGTAAATGTAAACATATTTAAAGAGCACCTTTCACAGATGCACAGGAAGCACTGTACATATTAAGAAAATGTCAGAACAGACATAGCAAACAGAAGATTTAAAATCAATAACTAGCACTCCGATAGATTAAAGTCACACACAGCACTTTAATTCCTTTAAAAAATCTTGTGATGTGCAGCAGTCAGTAGTTGCCGTTACTGTAGTGTGTTTGTTGTTTTTAAGGGTATTTGAGTGATAATGACAGGGTTTCGGTCTGTGCAAGTGTGGTATATAGATGAGACAGACATTGGGAATGCAGTTTCTAATCTTTCAGAATAATTCGCTGAACTTCTCACTTTGCTGCGACATGGAATCTGGAATTATTTCCTGATACTCAGCCACCTTTTATGCTGTCACGTTAGACAATTTCTTTACTGCAGCTCAAACTTTGTGCCCAATCCTGAGCTGCAACGCGTGCAGCCTTTACGTTTGTGTCAGACCCAGTTTGGAATAACAGAAAATGGCGTGATTCTGACTTTCAAAAAAGACGTAACATTTATGATGACTTAATGTCTGTGGAATTTTGTATCAACCCTTGCAATCACCAGTTTCTGAAGACTGATCGTTGGAACCTTTTTATCTTCTCCCAAGAATTTGTGTTTCTTGTGAATGTTCATTGAAAACCTAGTCCAGCCCCCCCATAGTCTTACTGTGTTCAGTGTAATTCAGCTCTGCCAGGGACGCAGTGTCCTCTGGCTTTTAACTTTCATTGGCTAAATCGCCTTTCTTTTGTCCATAGCAACCATAAATGAGTGGGTGTATGCTCAGACAGCGGTCGGTTTTTGTGTGTTCTGTGAGGCAGGCACACTGTTGCCCTCTACAAGTAGCTCTCTCAGCTGCCCCAGCCCCACAGCCCGTGATTCATTTCACAAGTGTGTGCACGTGGCGTATTGATTATTAAATTTTTTTTGCTATTTGTGTGTGCAGATGCATGCCATGCCTGTCAAATAACACCTCTCTCCCCTTCCCTCAGCAGCCCTCCCAGCCACCTCCCCCCCCAAAAGCAAAGTGAAGCAGGAAGCGGGGCATGAGAGTAACTGACAGATAAGGGCACCCTAACTCAGCTTAGGTAGGAGATGGGCTGTTTCCAAAGAGGAGGAGAAGAGCCGAGCGCGGCCGTGTTCGGGTGAAAGAGTGTGAGCGTACCTGTAGGTGGCTTGGTCCTCTACCTTCAGCTCAATGTCCGCTGTAGTTGCATTAGCTCTGCATGTTGTAGTAATGCTTTGTGGTTAGGGTTTTTTTAAGTTGATCCTCTGCTCAGTTTATAGCAATGATAGGAAAAATTAGGGTTTAGAAAAACCCGGTGCGGAACTATTGTGCGTTTCCAATCACTAGCGAAACTCACTTCCCATTGGTTACACTGCTCATTTCTATTGGAGTAAACCAAGTGGTGATTGAGAGCTCCCACTTTTTGTTTTGCATATTTATTACTTCCTTAGCTGTAAGAGAGTGTGGTGCTCTGCTGTAGAACACCCTGCTTTTTTAGCGAGTTTGTTTGTTACGCAGCGCATTTCTTATTGAGGTGAAATCGGGTATGTTATTTTTCATAATGAGTTTGTTGGTTGAGAAGGTTACTTGAACACAGGGTAAACTGGTTTTATTATTGCATGTCCATTATAATACTAAATGAGATGTTTTGAGAATTTGGTGCTTATGTTTTGCCGCAGTTTCATGGAGGTTTAAATGCTGACTGATTTAGGTGACTGTTTTTGTATAAATTCCCCTGTATTCCTCCTAAGTCTTAAGTCCCTAGTGTCCAGTCTCCTCTCTCCCTGAGGCCTGGTTCAGTGTTTAAATAGCTGACTGGACGTGGGGTCCATGCCCCCTTAAGCTGCTGCTCCCACCGCTGATGGTACACAAATATCCCGTGAAGCATGAGGTGAAAGTATCTGCCCCC
>JAODKM010000025.1:23037429-23051330 GCA_026780845.1 Petrocephalus sullivani
GACGCTTTCCGTGCGCGACAGAAGCTCAGCACCGGCTCCTACAAGATCGGCTCTAAAGTCATCAAGGTTTGTGGCAGGGGGAGTAGATGTGGACGGAACGCTGAGCTCTAATGAGATTTTAGCTAGACTGCAGTCTTCCTTCCTTGTTTAATTGTCCCGTTTTTCCTTTGTAAAGTTCCGTGTTAGTAAATCATGCTTTCTAGGGTCACATCACAGGATCTCAAATGAGAAAAGTTTGCACGTCGAGAATTTGGTTTAAGTGCAGAATCTCAGAATGGTTCTTTAGCTGAACATCTCCCCGTGCCTGCAGATCGCCTGGGCTCTGAACAAAGGTGTGAAGCAGGAGTACAAGCAGTTCTGGGACGTGGACCTGGGTGTTACCTACATCCCCTGGGAGAAGGTGAAGCTCGACGATCTTGACGGCTTCGCTGAGGGTGGAATCATCGACCAGGAGACCATCAACAGTGGTGCGACTCGACTGGGCCGCGCTCTGATGTTTCTGCTGCTGGGAGGCTCCCTGGGGGCCCTGCAGCGATGGTGACCTGCTGGTGTTTGAGTGGCATGGTGTCTATACCCTTCTTCTAAGGAACTGTCTCAGTTCAAGTGTAACCATGGGTACATCAGTGTGCTTATGTGTATGAAGAAGATGGTCTGCATTTATGTGACGTTACTAACGTCCGATGTCGGCCCGGTTCAGAGTGGGAAGCTGCCCGCAACACGGAGCCGGCCAAGGAGTCCACCAGCCAGGCCGCAGTGAGCAGCGACCCCGGCAGCTCCAGCGGCAGCCAGCAGACAGAGGCCTTCTCGCAGCCTGTCACCATGATGCCCGTGCAGGTAGGCACGGCTGCCCCCCCCCCCATCCACCATCTGGTCAGGTTTGGGCATCATGGCAAATGAAGTCAACCTTGCAGGAAATTAACACAAAGAGAAACTCTTCAGGTCTGAAGGATCTTTTCAGCTGCTTTGAAACACAAGTTAATAGAGTAAAACTGAAACCTGTGGCCTATCACTGGATTGGCATCTCCAGTTGAAAAGGAGCTAGTGGTTCCTGCTGGCCATGCTAACGTCTGCTAAGTTCCACTAAGTTTCTGGGATTGGGTTTGGTGGCGTTTACACGCGAGTATGATGAGTTTTAGATGAAGCAGCCGTGATGTTTTTCTGATGTTCTGGGTGCTGTGGGCTGCACTGATTTGCATTCTGCTGTAGCCTTAATCTTTTAGCCTGTCTGCTTGTTGTGTATTAAAGGATATATTTTGTATTAAACTGTGCAAAATCCCCTTTTCAGATTCCTGTAGCTCAGGGTGTCCCTGCAGTCGGTCTGGTGCCTCCCTCCTTCCCAGTAACCATGGCGATGCCCCCCCCAGGCTTTGGCCCACCACCCCCCTTCCTGAGAGCAGGGTTCAACACCTCGCAGCCCCCACCCGGTGAGGATGATGGGAAGGCCGTGTGCCGCCGCACCTGCTTTCTTCGCGCGGCACTCACTCCTTTCCCGGGGCCGTTTTGTCGTGCAGGTTTCATGCCGCCTCCGGTGGTTCCCCAGACAACCGTGGGGCCCGGGATCCCATCTGTCCCTGCGTGTGAGTTTTCCGGAGCGGCACCACTTCCTGAGCTGTACCGTCTTTTCTGTGTGGTCCCAAAATAACGGCTTATTCTCCTTAACAATATCGTTTTCACACTGTGCGTGACGGTCATCTTACGGTCCTTTCCCACCCTCATTTCAGCTCTGGTCCAGGCCTCCATGTCAGTCACACAGGACAACTCGAAGGACTCGCACTTCGGGGCCTTGATTCCGCCCGTGAGCACCATTCCGGGCAGCTTCATCCCCTCGGCCGTCCCGGGCTCTGGAGTCTTCAACCCCGTGGGGGTCCCCCCTCAGCCAACGGCGGGCGAGAAGCCTGCACAGGCGGCAGACGGGAGGGACGCGGTGGACTTGGCGCTGCAGGGTAGGCTTCCAGGGAACCCCAACCTGGGGCGCAGGAGGCCTCAGTGAGCTGGTGACCGGGGCAGTGAGCGAGCGACACCATCAGCTTGTGGAACTGAGGGGGACTTTCTTTTTGCTGTCTTGTACAGGGATGCAGAGCACTGTGCGGAGCGGAATGGGGCTCCTGGGCATGCACCCCTCCGCCTCCTTGAGCCACCCCCTGCACCAGCCAGGCCTGGCTGGCCAAAGGATGCCTGGACTGCTGCCTCTCGACCTCCGTCCCGGGTTGCTCCAGGGAGCCGGGGCTGGCGCCGGGAGCAGGTTCCCCATCCTCATGCAGCCAGGAGTGACACCTCAAGCCAGTGGTGTGGGGCCCGGTCCAACACTGGAACACAGCCCACAGCAGCAGCCCCCGTCCCGTGCCTCCTTCCCCCCAGTCGACCCCTACAGTCGGGCTGAGGGCTCTTTTGGGAGGCCGTCCAGTCAGCCCGGCGACGGCCTGCCAAAGCCTGAAGATGAAGCCCCTCGTGTTGCAGACCGTGCCCAGCAGGAGGGAGACCAGGACTACCGCTTTCCTCCTCCAGAAAAACAACCTGCTGCCCCGCCACGAGCCCCAGCGGAGCCCAGGGAGGGACCAGGCAGAGCACCGTTGCTAGAGCCTCGGGAGACATTGCGGCGGCCGCAGGGGGAAGGCAGAGAGGCTGGTATGGGCAGGAGGGAGCCCCTAGGCTCCTTCAGACCCGACAGCCGCTGGGGTCCTCCCAGGGGGGACTTTGACGAACGAGACCTGCGAGGACCACCAGCTGGGGGCCCCAGAGGTTTTCAAGATGAGCGGTCCAACGGGGGTGCCAACTTCCCCAACCGCTTCGATACCCGAGGAGGAGGAGGGGGACCTAGCTGGAACCGGGGCGGAGCGGCTTTCGAGCCCGACGTGCACCAGGACTTTGATGACCGCCGCAGACCCTGGGAGCGGCAGAGGGACCGTGACGACCGGGACTTTGACTTCCGCAGAGATGTCAATGGGGGCAGGCTGAGCCGCGAGCGAGACAGAGAGCGGGAGCATGACCGCGACCGCGGGCGCGACAGAAACCGCGAGCGGGAGCGGGAGCGGGACCGCGAACGCGAGAGGGAGCGTGAGCGGCCCCGGGAACGCGATGGCGACTCCTGGGCCCCCGCACCATCCCTTCCTGCCACGCCATCCGGCCCGGAGACCGTCAAACTGCAGTGGGTGAACGGCGGGAAGACTGAGGCGGCACCCCCACCGGAGCACACGGCGGCCCCGCCGCAGGCCGTCCCAGAGAAAGCCCCCAACGAGCCAGACCCCCCCGAGCAGCAGGCCGCCCACGTGGATGTAGACAGTGAACAGAGCGAGCCGAAGCTGCAAGCTGAGAAAGAGCCAGTGGTAGAGAGCACAGAGACTGAGGGGACATAATCATCACTCAGTAGGTAAAGACCATTTTGTAAAGTTGTCATCTCTGTACTCATTTAAGTGGCTGACTGGACTTGTTAATATCCCACTTGCCGTCTGACACAGATACCTAACAAATGTGTTCATCTTTCTCATAACGGTGTACAACTTACTTCTATAGATGGCTTGCTAGAGGATCCAATGGTAGGTAATTTCTATTTTTATTTTTTAGTTTTAACGAAAGCCACCCCACGGTTTAAATTAGATGATTTTTTTCCATGAAGTGCTTGCCAAAACGTTTTTAACTGCACACGGATGAAAAAAAAAAGGCTGTGACCTTCCTATGGAAGAGTTTAAGGAATCCCGGCTGTTTCTGATGGATTGACTGCCGATTTGCGGAATACTTGGAGGCAGCAGTCGCTGTATTGCCCGTATTGTCTGACTCCTTTTAAACGCTGCTGTCGGAATCTGAAATGCCTCCGTGGAGTTTTATGCTCTCTGTCTTTTTAAGCATAACATAAGTACCGCAAGTAAAGTGAGAACAGTACTGAGTTCCAGTTTCTTTTTTGAAAGGACAATTTTAATAAATTAAAAATGTTCTGTATAATCCCCAAAATAAATGTCTGTGATTTGTTCATCATATTGCAGTGATTGAAACTACAAAAAAGAAAAAAAAATATATATAAGTATAAATGAATGTTGGGTGCATCCTGTTTTTAGTTGCTAATAAACATTTTGTTTGTTAAAAGTGCTGTAGGATTTTATTTCCCCAACTGCAGTTTGAAACTGTAATTTACCTCCCCAACCCCCCCACACAAAGGTCAGTATGAAAGGTAATTCGTCAGATGTAATAAAATGATATACAGGTGCCGTGACATCAGAACATTAGCCGTAGCTCCTTAACACGCCTGCATTGTGTGTTCGGTCAGTCTGCTGATTTACTGGCAGTTTGACATATGTGCCGTCTCCGTTCTGGCCCACAAAGCGCTCGTCCTTAGCCGGCGTCTCCCAGAATCCATGCTGCATAGCCGCCATTCAGCTGTGACGGCCCCGATTAGAATATGCAGCCTGTCCTGTCCTCTTTCGGCCCTGGTTCGGCTCTGTCCCGGTCCGTGCGCTGTGCTAGGCCTCCCCCCGTGATGCCATATGCCGCTTCTCGTTGGCTACATAAGGCTTTTTCGGCATTGCATTACTGTTTGTTTTTTGTCTTTTTTTTTTTTTTTATAACAGTAAATGAGGTTTTGTTTATGTCTAGGGAAAGCAATAAAAAAAAAAATAGTTTAGACGTGGGCAGCCAGTAACGTCACTTTCCACAAAAGTCTGGAAGGCCCTGTGGTTGCAGCCCTGTTGTTATCCGTCACTTACTCAACCTCAATTGTTTCAAACTCACATGCCTCCTTCGAGACCTTCAGTAAGGGAAACCCAGTGAGTAGCAGATCCTTACCTTCAGAGGCGCTGGCTGACCTCATATTCGGTCTCCATCTGTTATTTTTCCATCCTCTGTTGTCGAATTTTATTTATTTTTTACACCATGCTTCAAGGACAAAACCTTTATGTTCTGCTTCAATTCCAATCACGTTACACTGCTGAGTTCTTGATTTGACATGATTTAGCAATGCAGGTTGTTCAGTAGTACGTCTGTGTTTACCATGGCAGGCCCAGCTCTGTGGCAGTCACTTTTTTATTTCAAATAATATAATATATTTATTGTAATTGCATTGAAACTACATTTCTAGGCATTGCAGCCACAAACAATACATATATTACAGCCACACAAAATAAACAGTCCGCTAAATTTAAAAATAGTTTCAGAAATTACTCCATATCTTTCAAATTAAATGCCAGTTAGGGAGATTCATGACAAATATCAGTGCCCCGCCTCAGGCCGGCACGATTATATGATTGTGCGTTTGATGTTGGAAATGTTTTGAGGAATGTTTGTGCAGACTCCTGAGGCAAATGTTCCCACCACAGAAAAATATTTTATTGGCCGTTTTATTTCTCAAAATAGCAATGTATTTTTACACATTTAACCGTATCATGTTCATACAATGTATTAACTATTCCTTTTATAATGTAATTTTTTTAATCAAATCGTTAGCATTTTCTTTAAATGAGATTTTATATATATGATATATAAAAATATATATTCTTTAAATGGGATATAAAAAGATTAATCTCAAATTTGTCATGCACTTAGACTTTCTAGCTTTCTTTGTGTATTGTTAGGCAGCTAAAGGTTTCACAAAGTATTTGTTTTAGATTTCCAAGTGAGCTCTAGCTATTACATGAACTCGTACCCATACTTGGATGCTGGCCATGACATAAGACAATTTCTCAGAGCAGTCCTGTGGTGCGCCTCAATGGAAAGACCCCTGAATAATGTACTGTAGGAAAAGATTATTCTGTACCAAGAATAGCAGGGGTAGTTCCGTTAGTGCCCACTAGGGGTCAGTACAGTTTTGTTAAAGAGCCAGATGGCAGAGGGCTGTATCTGAGGACACATGGAGTACGCAGAAGCCAGTAGCCGGTGCTGGCTCGCCCATCTGCAGTGACTGCATTCACAATTACATATGTTGATAATTACAGTAATGTACAAAAAGGCTTAGTTAGACTGAATACCTGACACAGGAAATCTTGATTCAATGTTATGGCTAAAATGTATAAGCAAATTCCGCTCAGTGCTTGTTTACATGAATCACAGTATAAAGATTTTTTGGGGTGTGATTTATTGTACACGTTTGTGTTTATGTATTAAAAAAAACAGGATATATTCATTGTTGTGGGGCACATCCGTTCTTGATATGAATTTATATACAAACATATTGTTTGCATATACATATAAAACTGAATTATTGGAGCACTCTAGTACTTGGTGTTCCATAATAAATATTAGTAAGCACTTTAGGCCTTAACCTAGTTCTTCCCACTTGACCACCATCTCTTTACCTAACTAACCTGGCTTTTCTGCAGGTAGGTCAAGTGAGCATAATACTAACCAATAATCTCTGTGTTATTAGACAGACCACACATCAGAAGCTGCAAAGACATGAAAGGATGTCATTCCGATCATTAGGAGGCACTATTTCCGCTGTAAAGTCAAGAACGTATTAAAAGGTTTGCATGGGGATACAGGCAGTTATGATTATTCTTAAAAATACAGTACTTAAAACACACAAGAATAAAGGTATAATCCCATCTTATTAGAGGAGAAAATACCTATTCAAATTTAATATTTAATATATGAACCTTTATATTTATTTTTTGAGTCTGTTGCTAGTCAATGAAACTGAGGCGAAACAATAGTCATGAAAACAAGGTAGTGCCACCAGAGAGACGCGGGCCGTTAGCGAGCACTGAGCGGGCCGCGGCGCATCCATTCCGAGACGCCGCTCTCTTCCAGAAAGAACCTTGTGATGCAAATAACACAACCATCTGTTGAGGCTTTTGTGCAGTACGGAACAAAGGAGGGGGGCGGCTGTGGGTGTGCGGTGGGGGCGGGCGGGCAGGCGGAGAAGGGACCAGCCCGCGAGACGCCTCCTCGGCAGAGCCGCTGCGATTCCACGTCGCTCACATTTTCCTAGTTAACGGCACCTTTCTAATCCCAGCATCTGCTTGCCCTCCCTTACCGCTTGATTCCGGATGCTGAGGCGGTCCCCACGCCTCCCGTATCCCTTGGGCGCCACAGTGACGCAGCAGCGGCTGTGTTTTATCGATTGGGGGGCGGCCGTCGCCGTGGGGTTCTACGTCAATCCCTATCTTCTCCAATGTTCCTCTTTGAGGGCTGGGGCGGGTTGGGCCGGGTTGGGGCATCACCTTAATAACCCCTTCCTCTCCTCTAAACCACTCTTGTGCTTCCTGCCACTGAGAGAGTGGACCTCCATCTGCCTGGATGGGGAGAAAAAATCATGGCACATTGCTGCAATAAGAAAAGCGTAATGTTCTTGGGAGCCTACCTCTCCCTAGCAACAAGCCATCAGTCTTTGGCCATGTAAAGAATCTGCAGTATCCACATGCTTGTGGTGTTATAGGTATGGCGTGTGTGTGGCAGCCTCCCATTCAGGCATTCTGCTACTGTTCCTGCTGGAAATAGCAGCATGTGTGTGTCGGGCCCGTGTCACACTGTCAGGCTGTCAGACCTGGACCTCAATGGGAGCAGTAATAATCAGCAGGCCGGAGGTGGTACTATTCTCCGCAAGGGCTGCCAAATACACTCAGGGCCAGCCAGGTCAATCCCATCATCCTTTGTGTCTGTGGTGCATTTGCCCCGGAGCCGGAGAACCCGGTGATTGACAGGCGTCATGTGGCGGACTCATGCCAGCCGGTGGGTCCTCTCCTTCTAAGCCCTAAGGGGCATCGTAGATTAGATTGGACGACGGAGTGTGAAATTGCATTACGGACGAGGAGCATTCACACACATGGTCACAGCTTCATTCTGTCCAGATGGAGATTACAAACCACTGTGTTACCCCAGTTGATTCTGTAATTCCAGACAGCAGTAAGCAAGTGCTGATAGTGAGGTTTAATGTATAGTGTGTCCAACAGATGGGACCATTTGTCCTGGCCTGCAGTGTTTTCGGCACTCACTAACATCAGTTTTGTTTTATTCAGTCTTAGCAGAAATGTATTCAGAATCGGCGTGACTTTCTGAGGCTTCCGCGTTCATGTCCATGCTATTAAAGGGGAGTGGTCGTCCATGCTATTAAAGGGGAGTGGTCGTCCAGTAGGGGTCAGTGTTGTGCTGTTGTTGCAGGCCTGGCTTCTTGCACTGCATGGAGTCTGCGGCAGCTTGGTGCGGTGAATTTCCATTTCGCAGCTGCGCTGTCTTTCGATGTAAACAAAGCATACATTTTCGAAAAGCAGGCGAGTTCAGAAGAATGTGTGGCATCCCGCAAGAGCCTTTTTTTTTTAAAGAAAAGACACACCAAGGTTTTAACTGGTGGTGCATCAGGCAGAAAAAAAAGAGAGATAAGAAATAAACAAACGGTGGATATCGCAGGAATCTTGGCACGAAGCGGTGACTGCAGATAGTCAGACGTCTTTATCAGTCTGGGCGTTGAAGGATCCATGACTTTTTGGCCGAATGCAGGGAATGTGACTTGTAACAGGGAGCAATGGGAGATACAGGGAGGTGTGAGTCAGGGCCTTTGCTGCAGTGGGTTCATCTCAGTCCTGTGTGTGTGGGGGGGAGGGGGTGGCGTAATTATCTCCACAGTGGAGCTGAATGCAGAGGAGTCAGGCTTGGCAGGAATGCGGCTTTTAGCACGTTAGCCGGACTGCTCTGTGGTCGCCCTGGAGGCAGCGGCCGTCCGCGTGGCCTTGGGGGACCCGTCCACAGCTTCGCGCGCTGCAAATTATGGCTGGCCAGAAGTTCAGGCTCGGCTGCAACTTCTGACGCCTCAAACCTCCAAAGGGAGATTCCCCGCACAGACAGCCAAACTGCTTACGCAAGCTTCAGAAAATAATAATAGCAACCTGGACCTCAGCGAATGGCAGACAGTGGGTGAAGTTATGCAACCAGCAGAGGATTCAAACATACATCTCTAGCAACAAGACTGTGGACTGGCCTGAAAGTCGGATGTGGAGAGCCGGGTGGCGCCGGCTGGCTTTGCGGGTCCTCAGAGTGAGCGCTGTCGTCGAGTGGTGCTGATGGGCTCCGTGCGGCTTGTTGTGAAGACGGTATTGTTATCTGAAGAGGCATTTGGCAGCAGGGGCAGAGGGGCAGAGTCACTACCAACAGAACGGGAGCTACACCGACAAACCAAACACTATGCACACCATCTCTTTAAGGCCTCTCTCCGTGCGAAGATCAACCCAAGACCACCCTCCCCCCTTTTTTAATTTTATTACTCGCTATGGGTTCTGCGTTACCTAACATCTGACCAAAGAAATGCAGCCTATGCAGGAAAAAAGCGCTGAACATGTAATTTCCAATCATTTGCATAGCACCTCACAGCGGTGTGTCCCTGAACAAAGGCCTGATGGCTGGGTGGTTAGCAGGTGCGTTTAGCCAGGGTCAAATATCCAGCTACTGGTCAGAGGTCATCGTCGGCCAATAATCAATGGCACCTATGGATTGGGCAGAAGGACCAGAGGGAACAAGGTTAGGGTGGAGCATGAAGATGGGAAGAGCACAGGCATCTCTGAGTCGTGGTTGTGTCATTCTGAGGTTTAGTGAGGGTTACTGCATCTGGTTTGGATGTGTGCGAGGAAGAAGGTGCGGAGTAAGAATATGGGAGCTCAGAGCAGCAAAGCAGAATGGCGGACTAGTGGTTCAAGGTAACGCTCAGCCAATGTGGCCAAAGGACACCAAGATGACATGGAACGGTGTTCAGAAACAATAGGGGCTCTGCCTGCTGTGCCCTGCATCGGCCGTCTGGTCGCCCTGAGCTTCGCCGTCCCTTCTTCTATCCATAGGCTCGACGGCAGAAGAAAAGTTCACACTAGTGCTGAATGACTCCAGGAGCCCAGAGTGTCACACCTGGACTTGATAATTAAAATCGGCACCAGCAATTTCCCAGGATCCAGACAAGTAATGGAAACCTCACCTTCCTCATGACTTGCCAGCTGAGCTATTTCCATCTCAGCCAACTGAAAACATCGTGGCTAGACTTTAGATTCACTCATCTTACCGAAACCAAAAGCACTTGTCACGAGACACACACAACGGCGAGCCCTGTGATAGCCTTGGCTTCTCAGACTGCAGAGAAATCAAAATTCCCCCCCCATTGGTGCATTATCAGCAGCTGGTCTGACGTCTTCCAGCCCAGCTTTCCGTTCCCATCTCTTCAGGAGAACGAATAACTTCAAAAAGAACAGAGCTCAAAACCATCGCCTTTCACACCATGCGTCTCCATCATACGATTTTTTTTTCCCTTGTGGCTTGCTCAGAATCTTAAAACACACTATCAGTTGAAGGTTTCTGTCAGCCTTTGTGCCCTGCGACCCCAGCCAGTTCCAATTCACAAGTCAGACCGGGGGTTCAGCCGGTGACGGCTACATGTCCTGCAGATAACAGGTCCTCAGACGTGCTAATGATGAGTTAATGTTCCAAATGGGCAAATCACAAATCCCGCCTGCAGCCCTCGCTAGGCCGTGCCCGGTGTCACCCAGTCTCGCCAGCTCAATCTGGCCTGTGTTTAATGTCAATATTGTTTATGATGGTCTTCCCTGCCTTGCCAATGTGGATTAAATATTAATGAACACGCATATATCAGACCTACAGGCAGCCTGCTCCCCAGCGTCTGTGCCCCGCCTGCTCTAAATGTGAAAAATAATTGTGTTTTCCTCTTTATCAGTCTGGGCGATTCATTTCCATCTGCAATGAGATTAAGGTTGGACGTGTTTGCCGTTGTCATTAAACCAGGCCTGGGTGTGGGTGTCCTCTCATCCGCGAAGGAAAACTCCTTTCCAGTTTAATTCCCACACAACTCTCAGAGGAGTGAGAGCATTAAATCCCGGCTTGGCTGACATCTGTGACAAGCTCCCCCCCTCGACAGAGACAGAGAGGGGGTGTCAGAAAGTGGACACAAGATGTTAGAAGTGCCCCGGTCTGAGGTGGTGAGGTCAGGGAGTCAGGCCCGTGTCACTTTAAAGAAGGCAAGTGGCTTCCACATTTGTGTGACTCAGCATCCAATGGGCCCAGCGGCCATCTCCCATTTGGACTTGACAGTAACCTCTCAGCTTTTGAGAACGGAAGATTGGAGAGAAAGAGCGAGAGCGCAAGAGAAAGAATGACATCTCAGAAAGACGGAGACAATGGAATTCCTAGTGACTGGGTGCTGGAGCACTGAGGATTTATGAGCAGAAGGGTCCTGCTGGAAACAAGCCAGGAAGGTGGCCCCCGTGAGTGCAGAGATGTGGAGACAGAAACCCATGCATGAGTAAACAGGCTGCAGTGTGAGCCCCTCCCACCGACCCCCCCCTGAGGTGATGATGGAAATGAGAAACCTGGCGTGAATGCTCCCGAGAGTCCACTCCGATAAACAGGATGGAGGAGCGTTTCAGGGCCCAGGGCATGACGGACTGGGATGGAGCATCTCTGTGAGGAACATGGCTGACAGATTTCTAATGATGTAGCTAGAAATTCTGGGGGCCCTTACAGAATGCGACCAGGGGCCTCTTCTTTATATAATTTTATAATAGTACATATTTAAGGACCCCTGTGAAGTGCTGGGCCTCCTGAATCTGCCAGGGTATTATCCATGCGCCTGGCAACATTAGACCGCTCTCACACCCTCTTCCCACCCCCAATCCTGACTCCTAGCCCCCAGCACTGGCAAGGCATCTCACATCATTATAGGGGCTCAGCGCGCCCCTCTCGGCCAGCTTCATGTTTGCTGCTGTCCTGCCCGCACTCGCCCCTCCCCTTTTGCCTCGAGAGTCCCCCGTGTCAGACGTCCCTCTCCGTCCTTGAGTTTGTCCAGCAGTGGCCCTCCTGCACTTCACCAGAATAACGGTCCCCGCAGGAATCACTCAGCGATCAATGGGAGTAAAATGGGACCAGGTCACGCGTGCCCGCACATTTGCCCGTGCACTTGGGGCGTGAGGCCTGCCGGGACTGTGAGCGGAGGTATTTCATGGAGATGAGCTGTTCTTAGCATCCCTTTGATTTCCTTTGATTCATCTTGGCTGGTGCTTGTTGCCATGGCTTCCAGCACCAAGGCCTGTAAACACACATAGGCGGGTCCCAATGAAAACTACTTCACAAACGTGCTTAGTCACTTCTGCCCGTTACGGGGGTGGTGTGAGACGTGCACTGAGCTGGTGCCACAAACACTATCACTCTGGATTCTAATTTTATACCTTCATATAAAATAAAGGCACGATTTTCCCCTTAGGGAGTTACAGGGAACACCTGGAATTAATTAAGAAGATAAATTAGTGGAGCCACATTCTTAATTTAGTTAGGGTTAGCACTTATTTGGTTTATTAACTTCATATTAGCATGAAAACACAGCTTAGTGTGAATTCTGTTTAGTGACAGAGGCCTGGATGGCATACCAGGAAACGCTATAAAAAGAATACAATCTGTTTAATCATTACAGAGAGAGTTTTACCTACAGTATGGTGAATGTAGTACATCTACCCCACAGCCTTACTGGCTAACATGTTGTAAATCTGAGTGAATGTTTTTTTTAATATCGCTTACATAGTTTACTTATTACTCACATAAATCTAGCCTCCATTTTTAAGTATGATGTGAACATACTGGCACTAATTTAATAGACACAAAGTGAAAGGAAACCTCCACGTTGTTTTTAAACTTGATTTCTTTTCATTTTCCTGAAATTATATTCTAGCAAGCTGTTGGTCAAAAGTTTAAGCTACATTTTTTGGCCAAAACCAAATACTTTATATCTGGGCCTTTACATTATGACCATCCATAGTCATAGCTTAAATGGCATAAAATGTCTCAGATGACCAATAAAGCTTTAAAATGTGGAAACGGCAGCTGAGCGGTGCTGGAGTGCACGCGCCAAATGGTTTTCAGCACATTTTTGTGTACGGTGTCCATTTCACGGCCACACATTGTGCTGACCATTATCCTACATGCTTTCTTTTTCCATTTCTATGCATTTTGGACCTACCACTGCTAGAGAAGGAACCATGGGCTCATAAAACCAGCTATGTTCTCCAAACGGCAACGGACAAAGTAAAAAAAAACAAAAATAGCGGTCAAACTGTTTTCCTGGGGATAGACCAAACCACAGTGGGCTGAATATTAGTACAGTTTTCAAAGCCGAGGATCACTAACCATGTTCTGGTGATGGGTCAGTAACTGGTCTCACGTACTTGCTCAAACAAGGACCACTGAGTAATATAACTTACGAGTAGTCTGGACAAGGGCCAAGGCATGGTGGTTTTTTTGGTGTTTTTTATCTGTATAATGGATTCCTCTGTGCAAATAAACCCAGTTCTGTGGAAAAATATAAATGCATTATGCTTTGGATAGAGAAAAAGACAAATGTTAAATTGCGGTTTCATTAAGAGACACACATGTACTAAAACCATTAAGAGTGGAGGGTGACTCATACTGTGTGTCAGTGAGTGTACCATTTTATTTTTTCCCCAGGGTCCTAGACAGAAACAGATATTCTCTGTTCTGCTGAGCTGTCGTGTCTGAGAACGCCAGGCTGGATGCCGCTCAGCATCCAGGCCCCAGTGTTTCCGCGGCTCCCAAAAACAGTCAGGTGTCTAAGTGACAAACATTCGCCTTTACAAACCGAAGCTGCATTCAGTGGGCAGCCGTTAAGGTGGAAACAATGAGTCGCTTGTTCATTTTTGTGCTTCTGAAATCTTGTTTTAGCTACTCATGTTTAGAGACCTTATCGCCGCAGGAGACAGAGTGAAGCAGGCTGCAGTTATGATGGGGTGCTAAGCTACCTGCCAGCTGATGCATGACATTAATACTTGACTGTTACTGACATGTTGACTCAGAGCAAGCCTGCAGGTTGGTGGGATGACTGAGAGTTTGCCCTCAGGCCTCACAGATAGAGGAAGCAGCGGACTGGAAAGACGACTGAGAACTGGAATGAAACCAGACTGACTGATGGGAGTTGGACTGTTGTG
>JAODKM010000025.1:23086001-23102749 GCA_026780845.1 Petrocephalus sullivani
GTGCTCTTCCGATCTCTCCTTCCCCCCCCCTCCCCCCCTCCAGGCCAGCAGCCAGACGGATCTCGAGAACTGGGTGACGGCAGTGCACTCGGCCTGCGCCTCGCTCTTCGCCAGACGCCATGGCAAGGAGGACACGGTGCGCCTGCTGCGGAGCCAGACCCGCGGCCTCCTGCAGAAGATCGACATGGACGGCAAGATGAAGAAGATGGCCGAGCTGCAGCTGTCCATCGTCAGCGACCCCAGGAACCGCAAAGCCATCGAGAGCCAGGTGAGGCCGTGTCTGGCGTCTGTGTCCATGGCGACGGCCTGGATGGGAAGCTGCTCTTATAGGAGCTCCTAACTCCTCATCGACCAGTGGCCTGCATTTGGTACCCCACCATCATAGCTTTGATAATTCTTTTGTGAATATTTGGCCCTCTCATGACTTGTTAGCCACAAAGATGTTTGCTCCCATAGCTAGTTTTCCCGTCTGCAATGAGTGTGCCCAGTTTGGTGCTGAGTGTTCCTGCTGTGGGGAAGGTTTGGCCCTGGAGCAAAAACCTTATTTATATCATTCCCAAGACCTGGTTTTCTGATGGGACGCACACATTTATAGGTGCGAGTGAAGGTTGTCTCTAACTGCAGACGAGAGGCTCCATCATATTAACTGGGTTTAATCAGCCACACCTTTTAAATATCTCTCTTTCTCTCTCCCTCTCTCTCTCTCTCTCTCTGCTGGGGTTTAAGATGCTCTGTGGTTCATAAAATATTTGTATTCTTTACCATCCATTAGTAACAGGAAGTCTTAAAAGAAAATTAACTTTAATGCTGCACAAACAAAATAACTTACCCCACAATTTTTAGGGGGAGGGAAGATAATCAGCCTAATTTTAGCAGCGCTGTAGCTGTTTGCATTTTATTGAATGCTTTGGGGAATAAAAGCACGTGTACACACACACACACACACACTGAAGGCCTGCAGCTCTTCTGTATTGCGGATGTTATGTGCTAATGGGCTCTTGCCCTGTGTTATGCCCTCTTAAAAGTATCTCAACTGAAGAAAGAACCAGATGAAACTGTGCAAGTGCTTTGTGCGTGTGTGAGACTGTGAAGTGCCCTCCCCTTTGCCGCCAGCCCTAAATGAACAAATAAAAGGGACATTTATTGGAGGTAATTAAGGAAGGGGCTAGGGCTGTCCCAAAGGCCTTTTCTCAGACAGGCTACCTGGACACTGTTTTTTTTCTGGGGGGTCATCAAGGAACAGGGGCAGACCTTAAGGACCTGAGCTGTGCTGCAGCTGGAATGTACACCCCCCCCCCCCCCCCAATCCATCTGCCTGCTTTCCCTCCTACAGGAAGCGATAGGCACCAAAAAGCACGGAGTCACCTTTCTCGGGGCTCTATGTGGAGACGTGACTATGGTTTTCATTTGGGATGGTGCCTTGCTTGGAAGGGAGATGTGTACATAAGGTTAAAGGTCAGGGTGGAGAGGGTGGAGCTGTGCTTGGTGGGGGGAGTGTGCCAGTCTGGGACATGGTCTCCAGTCTCTCTGGAGCCCTGACTACTTTGATGTGCCCCCCCGTTCCCGAAATCAATACCAGGAGGCCTTTTGAAGTCTCCGTCCCCAAAAAATCTTGTCACAGTTCAAACGCTTGGGCAGCTGCCCTTTTGGGGGCATGGTGGGGTGGGGGGAAGATGCCTGGTGGAATATCTGCCTGCAGTCGCCTGCTGCCCCCTCACCTCACCAATCGGGTTTAACGAGAGGAAGGAATGCGACCGAATAGCGTGGCGTCTAATCTGTTGACTCGCTTGTCCAGATGGCCGCAATATGCGACGGCAGTGGTGGCAGTGACTCAGGCGTTGCGCTGTGTCAGACTGCGCATGTCCTGCTAGCTGGCTGAGTTTCCTTCAATGCAGCATTTACTGTGCACCCTGCACAGTCTCCGTGTATCTGAGCGTGTCAGACGGCCGCGGAGATACTGCCTTAATGTCCATCAGTGTCCGTCGTTTTCAGGCAGCACCACATTGACCGTTTTAATTTCTGTATTGCCAGACCGAAGTGGAAGTGACGCACACCATAAAAATGCATTATTCCTTGGCTAGTGCCTTAATGGGGGATTGGTGACATTTTCACAGAACAAAACATGTTAGATAAGAGAATCATTCTCCTGTGTGTAGAATAAGATTGGAGTGGCTTTATTTTGCTTCTGCTAAGAGGAAAAAATCACAAAGAATAAGTTTCAAAACAATGTCAGGTCTGCCATTGTTCCCTGTAGGGAGAGTGGCTGGCTGTGACCAGTGCCCGTATAACTAAAGGCTTATTTTAATCTCTGAGAGGTCTAGATTTTTGGTAGCAGATGAAGCTCCAGTTGCTACCTATTTTGTTTGGACTGCTGCATTTAAGATATGAAATCACTGCAAAAACACACCGGAGTTATCCCACCAGATGATCAAATGTTTCTGATCATTTTCATCAGTGTTTCTTAATCTGGTCTTCGGAGACCCGCAGACGGTCCATGTTTTTGCGACCGGGAGCTGGGAAGGAACAAAAGCATGGACGTCGTCTGTGGGTACCCCGCGGACCGGGTTGGGGACCACTTATTTTACAGAGTGTGACGAGGTCCTTAGCACAACCTGATGTAGGTTCACGTATTTTGTGCATGAGGAGGGAAGTTCTGGCTCTGGAATCTGTCACATGCCTCCTTGTCTGACTTTTTATTGGGTGAATAACTGAAATGTCAGGCAAGGATTAGATGTGTACCTCTCCCCCAACCCCCCCTCCGGGCCTGCCTGCCACATCTGAGAACAATTACAACCATGTGGAATTCCTTCTAACTCAAATCCCCCCTGCCCTGCCCCCATCACTTAGATCCAGCAATGGGAGCAGAACCTGGAGAAGTTCAACATGGACCTGTTCCGTATGCGCTGCTACCTCGCCAGCCTGCAGGGCGGCGAGCTTCCCAACCCCAAGAGTCTGCTGGCCACCGCCAGCCGCCCTTCTAAGATGGCGCTGGGGCGCCTGAGCATCTTCTCTGTGTCCTCCTTTCATGCCCTGGTGAGTGACGAGTGTGGAGTTTGGGTGGGCGCTGGATTGTGACCGTTAAGGTCTCATCTGAGAACAATTTGAGTGGCTTGACACAGGCTCTCTGTTCTAGTCATTATCTTAAGATTTAAACGTCCCCCACCTCCCCAAACTGCCCTTTTAAGATTAATTTTGGGTCACTGCATCATTAGGCTGCATCTTTAATCCGAAGCACCACCATGTTGTTTTCATAGCTGGTAGGTTTTCTCCCGGTCTGCATGGCCCGCGATCGCCGCACGGCCTGTTAGCTCGCCTGGGCCCACTCCGCTCCCCTTCCCGCTGTGCCGTCTGCTCCTCGGTGCCTCCTGCAGCCTCTTACTTCCTTGGTATTTTTCCGTCCCCAGATCTGTTCCCGCGACGAGGCCACTATGCGAAAGCGCTCGCTCTCGGCTTCCCGGAAGACGCGTAGCAAGCGGGGGCTGTTCTCCTCGCTGAAGGGCCTGGACCACCTGACCAAACGAGGCCGGGAGAAGAGGCCGTCCGTGTCGCAGGTACCAGTGGGATCGCTGGCACGTTTGTTTGCAATGTTTTTCCTGGATATTTCTCCTCGTGGCGGTCGCCTGGGTGTCCAACGCACCCAAACTTTTTTTATAATGTCACCAAAAAATATTAAAGGATGTGAACTGTTAAAATCACAAATTGGAGACTGAGATTCAATTCAATTCAGTTTATTTTTATATAGCGCCCTTCACAACAGGGTTGTCCCAGGGCGATTTACATGGGTGTAAAATACATTGATATGCTGTGGGCTTTGAAGGTCACTGTCTTGTCATGAGTGTCTGCAGATGGATTTATTACCCCCGTGGGGGGAATCCTGCACACACACCTGTGTGTTTCCTCTTCACCCACCTCACTGGTAATTATACTCAGACTTTAAACCCTTTCCAGCCATCAGCCGTTCCATGCATGTTCCTCGAAGAATAGGTGGTCTGTTGGGGTTGGGGAATGTCTGGTTTGTCCTTTTGAGCCTTAAGGTAGCAATCCCATAAAAGTGTTATTCCAGGATTATCATGATTGCTAACTGTCCACTTCCTCCAAATTAGGGCTTCTCAGGTTGTGTTGTGTTCCCCTGTAGGAGGAAAGTTTGAGTATGTCTGTCTGTGTATGTGTGTGTGTGTGTGTGTGTGTGTGTGTGTGTGTGTGTGTGTGTCTAGGTGCTTGTGCCCACCTGCGTGTGCCTGTGTGTGTTCGCATGCATGCCAGTGAGTGAGTGAGTGAGTGTGCATGCTGTGCTCACTCCCACGTGCTGATACTGATGGATGGTGAGCACAGGGTCAGGATTCACGCTTGGGTTTGAGCAGTAGGTATGTTATAAATCTGCTGAGCCTGGTCCAAGCATCCCTGGAAAAAGTCCCAACTCTCGCGTAACCCTGCATTTCTCTGACATGTTAGGAGATGGGTAGGGGGTTTGTAGCAAGCTGTGAGCCGCCCCGCAGCGACAGATGGTTTGTGTATGCCTGTATCATCCATTAAATATTAAAGAGGGTACCCTGCTTCCCATTGGGGGAGTTCCATTAAAAGATAAACTTAAAAAGGTGCTGATGGTTGACTGTTGCGTGATGCTGGCTGTATCCATATGACCTTGAGAATATGCAACTAAATTTGTCCCATTAGTGAAGGAAAATGTAGTAGTTAGTCCCTCCCCCCCAGTCATCCTATCCTGACCATAGAGTCACTAACATTATTGCTTCCAGCTGGGTGACAATGCACCAACCACATTGCCTGTAACAAAAAGCAGACCTGGTTCCAGCCAATGGGCACGTGGCTTTCATACAATATTACAGGGGCTGTGTATACTCAATTTGCACACTTCAGCTAAGTCTGGGCTTTGTTTCTTGCCTTGGGGGTGTATAAGGTGGTTGGAGCTTATTGGCTGGCACAGATTGGGGTGTATAAGGTGGTTGGAGCTTATTGGCTGGCACAGATGAGGGGCGGTCCTGCCCAGGTAAAGGAGAGCTTGTCTAAAAATGAGGCTTTATGGGAAGTCCCTGATTGCATCCCTGTGCCGTTTGCTTGGCGCCTTGCCCACATATACCCTCTCGTACTCGGCTGTGTGTCGCGTTCTGCTTGTAACGGGTTCTGGCATCCCAACAAAAGTGCTCCAGACCCAGCTACAGACGTACCAGTCAGCAGCTTAGTCATCCAGGCTGGAAATATCTACTGGGACGGGACGGGTCACAGTCGTGGGGGGGGGGCAGAGCCACCCACGGGCCAGACCCCTTTCATCTGTCGGGTGCGGAGCGCTAATTCCGGCAGCACTACACTACTTATTATTTCCAGTAGGGCCTCAAAGCCTGGCTTTATTTCCCAATTTACTGTACAGAAATAGTATCAAAGCTAGAGGTTGATCTGCTTTTTAATTAACTGCAAACTGGCGACTCTTACAAGGTGAGTGTCTCCGCACTGGAAGGATGACGGATCGTTTATTTATCCGTCTGTAACCGCTTGTCTGTCTGCGTCTCGCCCTCCTGCAGATCTTTGACAGTAATGGTGGGGGGCAGCTGAGCCATTTTCCTCCCAGCAGTTCCGAGGTAAGTTAGTACCCCACCCCCCCACCCCCCAATACAGTCTCATGTTTCAGTCTGTTTCACTCAGCGGTTCGTTCATGTTCTGATCTTATTAAATTAGAGTTGGGTTCATCATTTACTGGGGCTGGAATTGTGAAAACCCCGCCCCCTTGTGCGTGGGGGTGTGCACAGGTTTTGCTATACTTGTGAGGACCAGCGAAGAACTAGCTAATTGCGGAAAAATGTGACTAGTGAGGTCCTTTTTTTGGTCTTGAGGTTTCATTTTATAAAAATATGTAACTGCAATCAAAAAACTAAAATCTGCCGAAAGTCTTGTATTTAGTTTGGCTTACATGGTCGAGGTGAGGGCTGGGTAGTGGTTAAGGGTGTCGTGATTGGGATTAGGGTTTTCCCCCATAGAAATTAATGGATGGTCCTCACAAGGATATGAATATAAGTTTGTGTGTGTGTGGCAGAACCGTATACAGCAACTGGGCCAGAGGGTCAATAGCCCCAGTTAACATCTGATTGGCCTCTGAGATGATTCTCCTGTGTCACTCATCAATTCCAAACATATCATTGGATGATGATAAGGTCACCCCTCTGTTTGAATTATGAGCCCCTCTATCATGCTGCAAGTGGCTTAATGATTAGACCCACTCCCCATACTGTTTGTGATTGTTGTACACCAGCCTTTTTCTGCCCGTGGATGGTCACCTGAGCCATATGGGCAACCAGACCATTCCGTGCATTAATGACATTTCATGTCTTTCGGCTTTGCATTGGTCAGCCCCATTTTTCCAGCACGATACTGGTCCCTGCTTTAGATTTTTGTCCATTGCTCCCCTCCCCCCATGTGAACGTAGGAAGTGATTTTGAACACAATTTGTCCGGCAAGTCCCCGTCAGTGCTGTCCGTTGGTCTATAGTTTTTTTTTGTGTGACCTGTTGCAGTGGGCAGGATGCCAGAAAGCTATCCCCAAGTGAGGGATGGTTCCACGTTTTTAATAGGTTTTTATGGTCTTGGAAAAAAGCAATCCAATGAATTCAGGCTCCTTTGATTGCCAGAGTTCGAATCCATAGCCAGATCTGAACAGGTTCAGTTAAATGTTCTTGCATCATGCCTCTACGGCTGAACTTTTTCGATGAACTGTAGCCCCATAATCATTTGCCTCTTCTCTGCCCCCCTTTCTAAACTGGGTGCCCAGGGAGGGAAGACCCTGCTTTGTGTCAAAGGGGTGTTGGGTAGCCTTGAACCTTAGCAAGGAGCTTGTCAGACCATGAGGCATGTATCCAAACGTACAGATGTGCAAGACAAATGAGGGAGCCTTAGGCATGCAGCATAAGTGAGTAAGTAGCTGCGGCTGGGATCTGTGGGATGCGCTACGCCTTCCCAGCATGCTTGGGGATATCCCAGCACAGGACGCGGCAGCAGGATCAGGCCTCGCTCTGGCTTTCCTGGTGCTTCCTTCTGTGGCTCTGTGGTAGGCTAGGCACCATCTATGGAGGCTGGGGCATTCCAACCAGAAGAAGGTCCTTTCTGTCCTCCGTTAAGCAACGTTTGCTTTTGTAAACCAACCTTCATTTATACATGGACACAGTTTCGGGTCCTATGTAAGGTCAGAAGTTGGACGTAGTCTGAACACATACTTTTGTCAGTTTGTGCCCATGTTGAGGCTCAAACCCCTTGTAGATCCCCCGGCTCCACCTGGTTTGCTCAGTGTCCCAGCCAGCAGTCTCCTGAATCCAGCTTTAACCGCTTCTGATTTCTGATGTTCCTCCACAGCACTGCTGTTATCATCCAGACTGGATGAAATCGCACCTCCCACTTTCGGTTATTAATGACCATCTTCCCCGTGATGCTTCATTACTAAAAAACTGTTTGGATTCTTCTCCCATCTGACGTCAGCAGGAAGTTCGGCCCCCTTGTTTCCGTGTCATCCAGCACATTTGTTGGTACCAAGTTCTGTCCGTGTCCCTGTTGCTAGGCAGCAGTTGCCGTGGCTCTGATGGATGTTTCTGACTCAAACTCTCCACATGGTTTAGTCGCATCTTTAATACCATAGATGCTGTGGTAGAGGGGAGCCTCTTTCTCTTTACGCAGGAAAGACTGAGGTAAAACCGCTTGGCTTGAGTCACGGATCCATCCCAGTTCGTGTACGCTGGAGGTGCTCTGGGCACCCATGTGGAAAGTTGACCAGACATTCACTGCTCCATGAACTAGCTACTGGTCAGGGATGGAGGTAGCTTTTAGTGACTGAGCTATGACAGTTCCATTGGGGGGGGGGGGCCCTGGCAGCCACATCAGGAAAGTCTTTAACAAAAATAAATACATCCTAAAGTCCTCTTTCTTCCCCCCTCCAAGGTTTGGTCATGAAGTCTGGAGGGAAAAAAAAACAGTTTGTCAGTTTCTCCGAAGGGCAGGGCTCCCGGGGTTACGGAACGGGCGGAGCGGAGCACAAACAGCCGCTGTTCCGCGGGGATTTCGGGCCGTTTTTACGCACGGGCCTTAATTCGTTTATTTATTTTTTTATTTAGTTATTTAGGGATCTTGTCGTTTTCGTAACCCCCGGGTAAGCACAGTGCATTCTTATTCTACTGCCAGCGCACAAGAACAACGCGGTCTGGTCTGCAGCGGCCAGAGAGACGGCTTCTTCAGGCAGTGGGTGTGAGTTCTGGCTAAGACGGCAAACCGCGTTCCAGCTGGGCCCGAGGGGCGAAGTGACACGGGGCTATACACGACTTCCAGGAGTCTGGAAAACACATTTGTTTCCCCCCTTCGAAAGAAGAAGTAAATAAATGTTTTTAAGAAATAAAACGGGGTTGTAACGGTCATCTGTCGACTGTGAAATGACAGCCTGGAAAATTCCGTGGATACTCTGAGCCTTTCCCAAGTTTTGCACAGTTGGGTGAATATTCCTTCATAATGTAATGTGTTCATGCGGTGTCTCTAGGGGCCCCGTCACTGTAATAAAGGAGCACAGTTTCTAAATTCAGAGACATTAAGTCTCAACCAAAACCAAACTTGATGGCACAGCCATGTCGGAGTGGGGTACCATAGAATTAATCCTGATGGCTTCTGACCTTGCCGGTCACATGACAGTGAAATGCCAGTTGATATTTCTCCACAATGTTAATGTCGCAGCCAGCAATAACAATTTTATGGCAACCAAGACAGAAATGGAAGAAACGGCAGCTCACTGAACATACGGCACACACCCATTATTAAATTTGCTTTAAATGTTTTATCTCCAAACAGAGGCTGGACGGCTTGGCTAATCTCTACTCGGTGGCGCCACTCGAAGGCCACCCCTGGGACTGCAGCCCAGAAACGCTGACCTACGTGTACATGCCGGACAAGCAGGCCATCGTGGTGCCTATTAAACGGGATCGTGTGGTGAAGGACGTGCTGACCCTGGCCTGCAAGGTGTGCGGGAACAGCGTCGCTTTTTATAGAAAAACAATCCTATAAACACTTTTTATAGGAAAGGTTGTGTCCTCTGCCTCTGCAAAATAGAGGCTGTGTACTTAAGCCTGGAGTTATTTGCCAGTATATGAATATCATGCACAGTCACCCATCAGCCACTCGCGGGGTCTCTCCAAAAGGCTTTCAGCTAGGGGTGAATCTGGGATTTGGCCCATAGGGGGCGCGCAAGCCCCAGTAGGACTGCTACTTTCAATCTGAAGGGATACGGGATGCCCCTCCCTCTGCAGGTTTACGTAAAAAAATATGCCGATTCAGGGGGCACGAAAAAATGTGTATGAAAATATGGGACAAATCGCTAATGGATTTGGAAAAATAATTTTCCAGGGGGCCTGCGACAGAACTTTGTCACTGAAGGTCCCCTAAATGGGGCCTAGGATGGCGTGTTCAGCACTCTCTCCTCTAGGGGGCGGCATAGTGTTGCTTTAAAGAGGGGCTGTCATTTGGTCATGTTGTGTGAGGCTCTCCCATTTGTCTGGCATAGCTGTACCCTTGGATACATGCTTACACCATTCAGGCCTGATTTATCGCTTGTCTCAGGCTGGGGTGTAGAGTGGGATGGGGGGGAAGCGGGGTGCATTCTGGCAGCTGAAGGCCTCGCGTTGCTCCCCGAAGGCGCAGCAGCTGGAGCCGATCCTGCACGGGGTCCGTCTGCGTGGGAGCGCGGACCAGGAAGCCCAGGTCGCCGTGCCGGGGAGTGGTGAGCTGCTGGAGGACTTGGTGAGCTCCCGTCCGGCGCTGCGGGGGTTCTCTTCTTCTTAGTGGGTGTTTTATGCCCACGTGCCCAGCATGGAATCTTCCTGAGCTCTGTCTCTCTCATCAGGTGTATGAGGCCCTGGAAATCTTCCCTTTGAATGTGTTCACCCTGCATCTGTCTCGGCCCTCCAGTGCTGTGGACTTCGGTGAGCGGCAGGACGTGTGATGCGCGTGCCGTCTCCATGCCAGCATGTGCCTCCTCCGTGATTTTGCTTAAGATGTCATGATGGCAACAAACTGATCTAACTGAGCAGGCTGAGCCCAGACGTCACTCGGCCAGGATGATGCGCACGTAGGGTTGCTGTCAGGTGCTGTCGTGACCTTTGACCTCACATGACCCCTGGCTGTGTTGCAGGCTTCGCCGTCACGGGACATGTGGACGGATTTGGGAGCAGCCGCATCTTTGTGAGCGAAGTGCTGCCAGATGGACTGGCCTTCAGTGAAGGTTGTTGGGGTTTCAGTTTTCAAGTCATTAACTTTTAAGACGTATTTTTTTTTTTCTTATTTTGGAATGGATGGTGCAGCTTTTAATACTCGTTATTAGTGTTGGCTTCAGTACCTGTGAATACTACCCTCAGCAGCGTAAGAACCTGCACCAGGAGTATAACGTGCGAGAAGCAGCAGCCCCGCCTCCTGATCGCCGCGTACCGTGCATATGCAGGTCTGCAGCAGGGGGATGAGATCCTGGTGCTGAATGGGAAGAGCGTGGCCACCCTGGACCTGGGCCTGATGCGGCCGCTCTTCTGCGAGCAAAGCCTCAGCCTCTCTGTCCGCCGGGACAGCGCCCCGGAAGAGGCCGGCTCCGCCTGGCCCGACCTGGAGCCCGGAGAGCCTTGCCCTCCTGTCCCGATCCTGGACCAGATGCAGCTCCTGGAGGACTTCCTGGACCGGCACCGTAGCGCTCAGATGTCCTCTGGTAAGTCAGTGGACCGCACTGTACGTCATGCCTATCCTGCCTCCCCACTCCTGAAAACGATAGTAGCGACACTAACCCCCCCCCCTACAATACCACTTTTAACTTGAAAGGGAATGAGCCCTGTGTAACACCAGAGGTTCTCAAATGGTTTAGCTTCAGGATGTGCATGATTCCCTGGTCAGTAAGTCACCAGTTGAAGAAGAATGTTGTATGCTAAAGAATGCAATGTTACTCTTCTTAATAGGTTCAAAACTGACAGATCTAGATGGGTGGTTATTTTGACACTGTTACACGGGTTTATGTTGTCAGTACAGATACCTGTTCATTCTTACTTCATAATATTGTTGATATTAATTCATGATATTGTCCCTTATATAAGGGTGCGTGAAATACTTACCTCAGGACGGTATATTGTTAGGCGTACGAGTGGGCAAGGCAAACGTTTCTCAAATTTTTTTTTTTTTACCGTTTCTATAAATAAACTTCAGCATGTTTCACATTCAAACAGCACTTGCTAGCCCCTCCTCCTTCCTCCCAGACCCGTGTGTGTGTGTGTTCTGTGCTCATACGGCGGACATGCACACATACCCACAGCATGACAGCTTGTATATTTCGGCTTTGGCTGTTGTTCGCCAGCTTCCGTGGCCTCAGTGGAGTCACTGACGTGAAGCTCCTGTGGTCGGAAGCTGCAAGCCCGTTTCTCAGAGTGGGACGTCCCGCGTCATACCGCGTTCTGGTTTTGGATGATGGTGATATTGATTTTTGCACTTTGGGCCACTTTCTTGGAGATGTCCACCACCTGATAGGTTCTTAGTGGCGACGTGTAAGGAAACTCGTCATGGTGTGGCTGGTGTGAAATTTGAGTCACATGTGAGGGTGACATTTTATCGGAAGCAAAAACATGGCTGTTCCCTGCAGCCTAAGGTGGGACTTTGCGAGATGATCGACATGACTAATGGTCTCCCCCCTTTCCTGTGTCCAGATGTGTCCGTCATGGCAGATGTTCCCGGCAGCTCAGTAGGGCCCGATATGGAGAATGGCTCATGCCGGCGCAGCCCGTGCATGGAGCAGCACGACACGGTAAGCCCTCACCCGGTCCATGCACGTCTCCTAATTGCCAAGTTATGCTTTAAGGGCTCTTGAAAAACTGCTTGCTCAAGACTGAAGGATGCAAGGGACTTTGTAGTTATCGTCATCTTCTTTATTTAGAAGTAAGGTTAGGTTGATGACCTTTAAAGATAAACGATAATATATATATATATATATATATATGCTTCATTTTAAATAAACCGTTTTTAAACTAAATATCTAATTTTATTCAATATCCCAGCTGTCACAAATAAACTAAAGTAAAATTAGACTAATAGTCTAAGAAGTCAAGTTCAGCAAAATTAGGACAACACATTGAAAAGCATCTATTCCGACACACTATATTATGCCACTTTATTTAATAATAATGCAAACAGTAGATGCTTTTCTACAAACATAAACCATAGCTTTTTTAATACAATGCAATCTGAGCCAATAGTTGATGCCCATCGGACTGTTACACTCTAGTTTTAGATTAAGTAGGGGAAGGGTTTGGACTGAGGTGTCTTGCTCTAAAAGCATCTTTGCCATATATCTATTCAAAGCCATGTCTGTGGCAGCCATCAGCGCCAGGCCCGAAAGACCAGGCTTCTCCGTTTTAGAAACACACTTTCATTTTCACTTCCCTCTTCATGTCTGCTGTGGTTTCCATAGCAACCACACTATATGTCGTGAGCTCTAGTGCCTCTTTGACCTGTTGGTTCGAAGCCCAATTGGGGCAGCCGCTCCGTTTAAGCGCCACCTACTGCCACCGTCACATGGGGCTTTTGGCAAGTGGACGAGGCAGAATCTAATTAGAGAGTGGGAGTCTGCCATCAGTGCAACTGCAGGCAAGTGGCTCTTTCACATTCAGAGGAGACCAAACCTTGTGAGTCGTCACTAAGGTTGGACGGTTCGGTGCCTGGCTGCGGCTGGTATCCTCTGTTGCTGTTCACCTCATTTGTGTGGGTTTTCATTATAACACATGTGAGTATTACTCTCTTTATTTGGTAGCAAGGCACAGCTTTTGATCTTTTGATCTAAATTACGTTTGTGACAACATGTTAAATACTTGGTGCCCTGATACTGATCTAGCAAAGTTCCCACGAGGGATGCAGCAAATCGTCAGATATTTTAAAAAAGTTATTAAACTTGTTCTAATTGCACATCAAAAATTAAAATCTAGCCTATCCATACCTAATTTTTGTGAAGCTTCTATTTGCTTGCATGTTCACTTGTAATGGTGAAAAACACAATTCGATGAATGTCAACTGATTGTGGCAAAGTAAGTGTACGTCCAGGATAAGGTAGAATGTCCTGAATTGTTCCTACGCATTCTGCATTTAAGGGAAGTCGAATTTTTCTGCTGTTGCTGATCTATGTAGAAGTGGGTCTGCTGTGAGCAGCAGTGTGTGTTTGCATTTCTCCTGACAGAAGCAGAATCGGCTTCCTTTTGCTCCGGGGCTAGTATAGTGTAGTATAGTGTAGTTTAGTGTAGTTTAGTGTAGTATAGTTGCTGGGCCTTGCTGTATGTTCTTATTGTTATGGTTTACTGCTGTTGAACGTGATGGAGATGGTTCTTGCACAGTCCAGTTCCCAGCCAGCAAGGAGGAGCCTCTGCCCATTGGGCTGGGCTTGGGCTGTAAGGCTGGCACGGTGCTCTCAGCTGGCTTCCCATCAGCCACACTCAGCTGTCCTGTTTCACACTATGATTAAATCCAGCGGCTTCTGGAGGAAGCTAATTTATTCAAAGGAGAGGCATGACGGGGGGGGGGGGGTCTCTGGCCTTAGAAGGGTTCATGTATATTTCTAGAGATTGAACTGTCGAGGTTTTGGCTGTATCCAGTTTTTCCAGTGCCCTTTAAATTGGGTGATCGGGAGATGCATCTCACACCAAAAGCCTCAAGGTTCTTCAGTTTCTTACAACATTCATCTCTTCCCTCATGCTGGTCGATGGCCGAGGGGGGGGGGGTACCTTGTCGGGCACAGCTTGGACCTGGGGGCCGGCCCTTTGCCTTCATCTCTGGGCTCCGTTCTTCCCCCTTCCTTCCCGGGGAATTTGGCTGACAGATGGAAGTGACACCAGCAGTCTGGCTAAGCGCCTTTGGGTGCTAATCTGCTATAGCAGCGTCCCGGGGGCAGCGGCACCTAGCAGCAGCCTCTGGGGGCTTTGGCACCTCCTCTCAACGGCTCTGCGACTGGCTTTCAGCTCTGAAGAGTGACACTCGGGTCTGTGGTGGCTGTTGCCACAGAACCAGGCGATCCCACGAAGCAAGCCTGGCCACAAATGAAGCATGTAGCCAGCCTTGGGGATTTAAAAAGTGCAGCTTGTTGAAAAAGTTTTCTCATTAGTGAGTCTTGCTACCACTATAAAATAAGTTGATTAGAGTAAGCTGCTTTACTGCCTGAATGAGAAATGTCTAAGTGGGCTTTAACAGGCAGCAGCACTCGGACCTTGAGCACAGGGCTTGGATTGTTGGATTCCTTTCTCCGGTGATGGCACAGGTGTGACTCCTGTTCGTGCTGCTGGTTGGCGCTGTATAACCCTGGGTGCAGACGGTTAGGGGAACAGATCCTGTGGCAGGGGAGGCAGGGAGTGTTGAGAGTGACTCGTGGTCTGTTTGCAGCTGTTACACCTCGTGACATTTAGAAACCGTTCCCAGGGGGGTCACTGCCTCCATCTCCCCCCGGGGTCCCATCGCTGCCCAGAATGCCCACTTGTTGGCAGCACTTGCGCAGTGCTGCGGTGGATTAAGTCGTCCTCGCTGCATATGGGTCAGAGCTGGCTGGTAATCCAGGTTTACCCCGCGGTGTCTGTGCCCTGCCCCAGAGGATGGAGTGCGAGTCGATGGCAGCGAGGGCAGAGTGCCGAGCCGGGCCCTGCATTCCCCTCTCTGCCCTACTTGAGCTCCTCTTCCGTGAGCTCTCTCCGGCCAAGGCACTGTGGTCCGTGCTCTCCATGTGCTGGTTCTGGCCACACAAGGATGCCAGGGAGTGGGACGTCTTCCTGGGCACGACCGTGCTGTCCTTCAGACGCCTGGTCCAGGACCAGCTGCTGGTGGAGACTTCCTGTGGGCCCTGCAGAAAGTCCATCGGGGGAAGCCCAGTCCTGCTAACGGGCTGCTTTCCGGCCTGTCTGGTGAGGCCTTGCTCTGCCTTCCGGGGCTCGCTGGGGTAGTGTGCTGAGCAGTGTTTCAATAACCCAGGTTCTTTTTTTTTTTATTGCTCTGAGGTGTTTGCCAAAATTATGTTGTTATCATTTCATGCAAAAGCATAATTTCCCCACACGCCTGATTTATTACTGATGATATTTTGCATCGGTCATGCTGCCTGTAATAGTATTGACTGGCTGTTTTTTCTTCATGTAAGACTGGCCTTTTGCGCTATGAAACCCTGATCAAGAAAACGCTTAATGACTGCTGGAAATGGTGAACCCTCAGTGGAGACGGATTAAGAAATGGACCAGCTGAATGACAGTGACCATTTCTAGGGTTATTACTGTGCTGATAAAAGCATTTTTCAGCTGAGACTCATTTGTTTGGCTTCCTGACTGAGAAAAAGACCAAAGTGGTCTTTAGTTTGATTGAGATTATTGGGTCTCTGCTGGCGTGTCAGACACGTCCCGAACATAATCGCCCCTTTCGGTGTCGTGCGGGAGCAGCGATTTATGCATAACAGCTTTATTTTACCATGTCTACGGGATGATTCTCTGAAGAACTGGGCCTATGTTTGATGGTGTACCTGAAGTCCAAGTAAAACAAGGATATTCCTTTTGGAAGTGCACCATGGATGCCATGGTCTGGATGCCACAATTTCCCCAACGTGCTCTGTTTGCATTGTGACATCACATATCATCTCCTCTGGACAACCAATCATTGAGGAGATATGCAGATCAGTGCCTACTGCCAGTAGCCAATAATCTAGAGGGGGGAAGAATAATGTTGAGAGCATCCATCTGTGCCATTCCCAACACATGCACATAGTATTTTTTTGTGTGTGCTGTTGTAAATGTACTATAACATGTCAGGAGTGCGGCTAGAGGTTTTGAGCCCAATGAAAGCAGATCATTTTGGGGCCCCAGCCCAGACTAATCCAATTATGTTTAAAAAATATTAGGGTCCTTGCCACTCAGACCCCTGTAGCATGTTAACATCAGTTTTTTTTTTTATGTTTTGAACTGAATTATGGCGATAACTCTGTCTCTGGAAGTGCCCTGATGCCTTAGTGTGTTTCTGTCTAACGCCGGAGCCCGCCTGTCCCCCCGAGGCAGGCAGGTGGCCTTTGCCGGCCCTGGGCCTCCTTCGCTTGAGCCCTCAGTGACTGACACGGCGATTCCGGGACGGCGCCCTGTGCTTTTTTTACACATTGCAAACGCTGGCAGAATGGTCGTCAGCCCCCATCACATGTCCCACCCCCCAGACCTCCCCAGTGGCTCTCCTGAAGTAGTCCTGCTTTGGCAGGGGGGGGTTAAGCTTGGATTCTTAGAGTGAGTGCTGACGTGGTGAGGGGGGAATGTAGGAAGGTGAAGATGATGCTAGTGTCTTGAGAGAGCAGGAGGCCAGCATGCTGGATGCGGGGTCTGGGCGACTGCAGAGAAAGGGCTGCTGGGCGGCCTGGGGGGGGCGACACCCCGCCAGCGCAGCATACAGGCACCTTTGCAGGCTGCTTCTCAGGGTGAGTGTGGCTTCAGGTGTGGGACGAGGGTCACTGCTTGGGAGGAAGCTGTCCTCTCCAGCTGCCAGCGCTAACCGCCTCTCGGTGTGGCTGTGCGTCGCGTGTGGCTCTCCGGGGGGGTTCCTGTCACGCACAGGCAGGCCGGCGGTGGCAGCCTGGGACGTGTTCTGCTTTCCTGATGCATAACATTTAATCAGTGTTTAGGTCAAAGAGCCATGCAGGAAATGCACAGAGACGGGGCTGGGGGCTTTGGGGGGGGGGGGGGCTCGCGGTGGGTTTGCTCT
>JAODKM010000025.1:23113576-23147003 GCA_026780845.1 Petrocephalus sullivani
CCGCGGGCGGCCCGAGGGGCGGGGCGGAGCCGGGGGGCGGAGCGGGGGGGGGGCGGGGGGTGGGGGGGGGGGGGCGGGGGGGGGGGGGGTGTGTGGAGGTTGGCTTTATCTCCTTTTGAGCTGCGGCTTCGCCGTCCCCCCCGTCAGTGCTAAGCCGATGTGACAAACTGTTAAGGCAATTGTGCCAAAGCCCGGCTTCTCCCAGACCCCGGCGCTCGCCTGCTGACGGCTTTCTTCCTCTTTTCTGCGGGAAATAAAAGGGGCTGCGGACAAAAGCTTCCCCACGAGCAGGGGCGACACAGGCGTGTTCCCGCACGACTGCTTTTGTTTTGGGGGGTTTTTTTTTTTTTCCCTTCATCGGATCCATCTTCGCACGCTCTCAGGGTGGGCACCCCCATCCTAGATGGAGCTCTCGGGAGCTGGACCGAGTCGTCGCCGGTGCTGGATCCAGACCAGCGGCAGAGCCGGAGGGGAAGGAGCCGGGGGATGGTAGCGGTCCGTGGGAGATAAAGGAATGTGTTGTGACTGGCTCGGGCTCTCCTGCCGGTGATCGCACACTCGGACCGGCGTTCCACGAGCACGCACCTCGGAACACGGGCTGCGCGGCCAGCAGGTATGTGCGTTACATTGTCCGTTTTAAGACGAGCACCGATTGACACACCAGCAGCCCGCTGTCGCACTTTGGTCCAGTCTGCTGCATCTATGTTTGGGCTCCTAAAATACCCAACTGTTGCACTCGCACCCGAGTTACTCTGGATTTGTGATGATTATAAGGAGGTGCACAATCAGGGATAACGACAGTACAGCGGACAGCGTCATTAGGCAGCATTACACTAATAGGTCTGCAGTAAGCTCCCTTATCCTCTCGACTGGTAACAAACAATGCCCGTGCTGTATTGTGGTCTTTGCCGCCATGGCCTCCACTGTGATCCAACTTTCTGCGGTCTTGGGGCATCTAGAGAACCCATCTGTCAGTATCACAAGCTTCTGAAGGGAACGAGTCATGCATGCTGCAGAGAGAGCATCAGAGCTAGAGGGAAAGGCGAGAGGGCTTCATATCCCAGTTTGTACTTCCAAAGCCCTGCGACTGCTGCATTACGTGGGAGACTGAGGAAGAGGGCAGCTATGAGGGTGGCAGTCTTTAAGCATCACCGGTCAGCTTCAAATCGCACAGAAACAAGCTCATGGTAACTGAATGAATATGCGCAACTGTCCTCCCTCTCATGTGAGGACAACTTTGAACGTCCAGGGCAAAACATTTAAAAAGAGGCAAATGGGAAGCTTCTGCATTAAGAGTAACAGTGGAGGATTCCTAGGACGTCTGTCCCTGGGAGTAATCAGGCCATTTATATTCTGCAGCTCATGATTTAAGAGAGGAGCAGGAAGAAGTCGATATTCCTACTATGGAGGCCGCGGCATTTCAGCTGCAGGGATGTCCGAGTCACTTTACAGTCTGATTTATGAACGTCGCCTACGCCGACATCAGCGGCTCCTCTGCTGTGATATATCCTGAACATCAATCCTTCTCTACCCATTCTTGCTGAAAAATCCTTCTGTCGTAAACTTTAAAAGCCATTTCTTTATATTTTACTATGCCTTGCTTTGTTCAACTTTTCACTGCTACCCAACAGCGAATTCAGAATGAGACAACAGTCCCCAGACACTGTCATTCTCCATTTAAGTTTCCAAAAATAAAATTTCCCTTGACCTCTGAATTTAATACATTGCTGCCTTGAGAACATTCCTTTTAAAATCAGACAACAGAGCTCCTAATGATTTTTTCATCCTATTCTCAAAATTAATTCATTATCAAAGCTCTTTGAAAAACACAAATAGTTCCTGGTATTTATTTTATTTGTAATGCTGGTATCATTTAAGATAGCGGACTATAATAACCGTAAGTCTTTCATTTAACTAGCTCACATATTTTGTAACCAGTTAAAATAAAACACACACCCACACACGAGGGATCTGCGTGTGGTTGTTTAATAGGATCTATAGAAAGTGCATACCAGTTAACTGATAATTTAATATGACATTAAATGACAGTCAAAATTCAGCAACTTCATCATATGAATGACTCCATAAACAGTTTCCCATCTAAAGACAAGCGGGCTCCCAGCATGCCCCAAGCAGTAATCTGTCGTTTGTCCTTGTGAGCATTACCCAGCCGAGACCATGGCTGTCCTGGGGGTTCCACCTGAGTTGCCATCACATTCATCTCCCTTGCCTGACTTCAGGCTTGGGCAAGCAAAAGCAGTAACAACAGAATGCATGACTGCTTAATAGATGCACAGAAAAAGGTAGCATTCTTGAAAAGTGGTTGTAATTGATAATACCTTGAAAAAGGACAGTCCACAATTACTTGGTCATGGTGAGGAGGTACTCAGGGCAATCTGGCTACTATGCATAAAAGGCTAGAGGTGCTTCACATTCTGCCCATCCCACCCACACACACACACACACACACACACACACACACACACAGAGGGAAAGGGGAAAAAAAACACACATGCCCGTAAACCATCCTGTTTAATTGCTAGATAGTATACAGGGCAGCTGACAAACATAACAGCATGAGCTCCCAAAGACCTTCAATAATATCTCCATGGCAGCATTTGGCCTAAGAATGCATTTAGACGTTTGAAAGGGACTTAGGAATCCCCAAGATTTCACTTGTTTATGATATTTTCATATAAACTGAGATGGGAATTTCATGAGAATTTAACAGCACACAACTATCCCAATCCCACTGTGGGTTTCAGTTATAAGTTGGCAAATGTCCCACTTTCGTCTGTATGTGGCTTTCCCTAGCATGTCCACATCTTAGAATAAGTTCCAGAAACAGCCAAACTGGTTGTCGTCGTCGACAGAGTAAGCTGCCATGTTTTTTTACCCAAAAAGATATAATAAATAAAAATTGTCAGCGGTTTACAATTGTTGCGTAATTGTTGCATATCAACTTAGTTTACTATACTTATGTATTACTATTACAGTACTCTCAGACAATTTGAACATAAAGGCAACTCCTTTTCCTTCACCACTGACTAGAAAGGCTTTTGGCAAAATTACAAAATTACAAATGCTACATAATTACTTGAAAGAAAATACAAAAAATATATATATAATAAGAGACCGTGAAGGAACCAGCCGGGATGATTTTACATTTGGTTTTCTCTTCTGGGAACCGCTAGGCTGCAGCTCTGATTTGTGCTGTGCCATATGGTGACAAGAGATTGTAAAATAAATGGAATGTGCCTGTAATGGCCCATCGGGCCGCGACACATCACCACACACTGCAGCCCATGCTAGCCGCAGCACCCCCGTCTCCTTATTCATGTCATACAGCATAATACTGGCTCAGCACCTCATCGATGATACACAATCTTGCTCTCTCTCACACACACACACACACACACACACACACACACACTTAAGTCTGTCACCCCAAGGTCAGCATCCACAAAGGTTTTGACTTACAGTATTTGCACCATTCCTGACAACACTGGTATACATGATTACTGTAAAAATGGACTTACTGACAATAAGGAAAAGCCAAAGCAAACCTCAGGTCAATAATCTTACCGGAACACGAACACACACACATCATCTTCATAGCACATACAGTAACACTTACAATGCTCTCAAGGGGGAGTAGGATTATCCATTATAAAGACCATTTGTAATGGGCTGGGAATACTGGACTCCGGCTGAACCTGGTTCAATAAACTTGTCCATTGCCATCCACTGCCCCCCCCCCCAACCTCTCTGCCTTCTATTGTCATTGATGAATCAAAGACATGTTAGTGTTCCCTACCCCCATCTGAGCAGGGAGAAGGGCAGCGGCCATAACTTTGAGTCCCCGTTGAGAGCGCAGTGATGACCCAGTCAGGGAAGGGTCACGTTAGACACGCCAGGCTGTTAGTTTACCGCACCCTTGCTGAGATCACTTTCTCCATCAAGAAGAAAAACAAGGCACTCCACTGCATGTCTACGCTCCTCCCATGGGAAATTACAGCAGGAAGATTAAAAAGGGAAAGGGGGCATATTTCAACCACCTTTGTAATATATATTATTTCTCTCCAATTCTTAATGCAATTCTAACCAAGCTACTGTATTTTAGTACTATAATAATGTTAATTGTAAAACCTTTAAAGTTTTTAAATGCATTTCACAAAAATTTAAGTTTCATATTTGACAAGCCACGGTTACATAATTGATTACATAAGGCTTTCGATAACTTCAGAATGTGTATATTATTAAGGGACAGCAAGCCACACGCGCGCAGAGATGTGGGCACCGTCTAGCCGCGGGGGACAGCTATATTCATCATAAACAAATATCGGCAAGTTTTATTTTAATGTATTTATTTTAAATCCATGACACGCCTGAAAACACGTTTCGACACGTCTGAGAGCGTCGCGCAAAGGCTGCCGGCACCTAGCTAGTCAGCGCAAACGTGGGCGGCGCGAGGCGGCCAGCCTTCGGCGGGCGCGCGCCGGGCAGCGTGCGGTCGCGGAGGGAGGCTCGCGCGCGCGCGGACGGACTGTCGGACGCCTCCTGACGGGTTATGGTGTTTAAGCCACAGTTGTTAGCGATAATACGGACCCCCCCCCGTTATGAATGACCATTGTATGGACACGGCCACACCAGAACGATGACCTTTTACACCCAGCGTGGCCGCCCGCAGACTAATGACCCGGGAGTTTCTTTTCGGTGTCAATGGACGGAAAATAAGGGGGTTTCACAGGGCGGGCGGGCGTGCGGGGGCCCGGGGCTCCCAGCCCCCCTAACAGCCAAAGAAAGTGATGACACGTCGGGATTCGTGCGGCTAAGCCCTCACCCCCCCCCCAGCGCGCGTCACAGCGCCGGGGAGGTACGCCGTGTAACATCTAAGGAAACATCTTACATGCGCTGTAACTCTGCTCCACATTCCTGCCTATGGTGACAATTACTGTAACACAATGCAAGGAAAGCGCGAGTTCCGCTACACTCCCTTGGTAAGGAAAAGCATTTACATCATTGTCGTTACCTTTTTAACTTTTTAAGCATGCTGAATATAAAAAAAACGGATGTGATTAAATGGTGATTTATATGTAATGTTCTACCTCGCCTTATTGGTGAGGAAGGTCACTGAGGCAAACATACTAACTCTCCCTTTCCCAGGGAGGACACTGCAGCTTTAAGTGCATTTATTGAGGCTTGCAAATAGCAGAAACTCCTTGCTCCTGCTCCCGCGCAGTCCGCCTGCGTCTCCCCTGAACGGGCACATACACACAGTCTGTCTCGCTCTCCAGCCTGCTCGTCTGGCCTCACGCTTTCCTTTGTTCCTCAGAAAAGAGAGGGTTGGGGGGGTGGGGGGGGGTGCATCCTTCTAAATTGAATTCCTGTTTTGCTTTTTCCACAGTCCACGGGAGCTGGTGCTGAAGACTGATCTGTCACTGGGATCTGCAGAGGGGGATCCAAAGGGGAGGCGAGAGGACCCAGGGCGAGGGTGCCCCTGACGGTGGGGGGAGGACGGGGGAGGGCAAGGTGCAGGGATGGCTTCCGCCGGCATGCAGATCTTCGGTTTCATCCTGGCACTACTGGGCGTCTTTGGGGCCACAGTGTCGACACTGCTGCCGAACTGGAAGGTGAGCGCTGATGTGGGCTCTAACATCATAACGGCCATCTCCCAGATGCAGGGGCTGTGGATGGACTGTACCTGGTACAGCACAGGTGTATTCAGCTGTACACTGAAGTACTCCGTGTTGGCACTGCCTGCCTACCTGCAGACAGCACGCACCTCCATGGTACTGTCCTGCGTGCTCGCCAGCCTGGGCTTGTGCCTTGCTTCCCTGGGCCTCAAGTGCACCCGTTGGGGGGGTGGCCGGCAGTCCAAGAGGCACACAGCCATTGCCAGCGGGGCATGCTTCATCGTGGCTGGCCTCCTTTGCCTGGTCCCCGCGTCCTGGTTCACCAATGAGGTCATCACCAACTTCCTGGACTCCAGTGTGCCGGAAAGCAATAAATTTGAACCGGGTGGGGCAGTATACGTGGCCTTCGTATCTTCGGGATTCCTCTTTGTTGGGGGATCAATTTTTTGCATGTCCTGCCCGGGGAAGCGACGGGGCCACCAGGACCTGATCCTCACTCCCCCCGACAAGCTACTGCAGCAGCACCAGGAGCAGCGTCTCATCCAGCAGCAGATACAGCATCCGTACTGCTCTCTCTCGCCTCTGGACAGCAAGGCGGGCTACAGCCTGCAGGACTATGTGTAGCCTGCGACCGTTTCAGGAGGAAGACCGCCTCACTCAGCAGCTCTGAAACTGCGAGATGGAGGAGGAGAGGGGGTGGGGGGGGGTGGTGGTGATGACTGACAGCCCCCTCCCCACTTTCCTGCGCTGCAAGCACAAGTGATGTGGAGAGAGTCCCCCAGCAACGTCTCAGAAAGCAGGCTGCAAACACTGAATCTACCCCGTAAACCATGCCGCGGCATCACTGGGACGAGGCGGGAGAGAGAGCCATCGACTAGATGCAGTGTCCAGCTCCAGGAGATATTAACAATTCCATGGGGAATGGATTAACTGTACGAAGCATCCCCCCCCCCCACTCGCCAAAGGTTTGACTCGAAAAAGCAATTATTTAGCTACTAACAATCATTTAATTTTAATAAACTGGCAATACATCCTTAAGAGGCAATATGTGAATGCGATCCTTAGCTTTTTGTAGTTAGCCATTTGCTAGAATAACAGTTCTGATTTGGATCATTTTGTGTCTTATTTTGATAAGTTAATGGAATGGTGATTATTCTGCCGCAGCATGCTGTCTGAAGTTAGTAAATTATGCAGAGGAATGCCTAGTAGAATCTGAAAGAGCAGACCCTATATAATCGAACTTCACAACCTATAGTAAACATACATCAGTAAGACTGTTCAAAACGACACGACAAATAAGGGCACCAAGTAGCAAATTAAATCAAAACATGAACATGAGCCACAGTCTAGCTCCTCTTTCTCAAGAAAAAGGGAGCGACACCCTCCACGGGTGGAGCAGACGGCTGATATAATGCCGCCGTTTCAGTTCCCATTCATCCCCAACAAAAACAAGCTGCGGCTAGCCGGCTGCATACTGCTAATTTATTCCGTACACATAGACACACACACACACACACACACACACACACACACACACACACACACGTCGCTCTCACACACTGAGCAGCATGTGCTTTTCACTTGCGCTGTCCTCATTGCCATGGTAACAGAGCCTCTTGCCCAAATATCTTTATTGTGTGCGTGTCTGTGTGTTGGGGTTGCTGGGGAGGTGGGCTGGGTCAGAGACTATTGCTGGAATGGCTGTGGCACCACTTCGAGCCCCCTATTGTGAGATAACATCTGCCATCATCAACCCCACTGTTTGGGTGGCTCCGTGCCTGGGGACAAAGCTCCTTCAGCTACACCACTCGTGCAGCTCTGCTTTCTGCCCCCCTGCCATTCCATCTGACCAGGAAACGCTACGTGGAGGATACAGCCTACAAACAGTCTGTCGCTGAACAGAGAGATTCCCTTCTCAGCCTCATATCATTCCAGAGCTGCAATGTGGTCAAAGACTGTGTTTATAAAAGTGAATGCAATATTATAAAATGCAGGGAGAAAAAACAGTTTGAGCATGATTTAGACTAAAATGAATGCACTGTGCTGATATTCAAATGGTGCATGCTTTATAATCTCATGAACATTCGAGTGTGTGTTCCTTTTTTTAATCTCACTGTCCATCTGCGGCTTCCCTCGCGTCAGTAGCACATATGTTGCAGTTTCTCACTCATGGGAGACTATGCACCTGGAGCTCAATAGCCCCAACCTTGCTGTTGAGCAGACTGGGCCTCGTTTTCTCACACCGTTTGTACGGTCCTCTCTCTCCCTCTGTCCTTCCAGAGGTGCACCCACAGTGTGTGCATGTGTGTGTGTGCGTCACCATGGCACCCAATGCCAGCTGCCTCATCTCCAGTCCAACACAGGCAGCACCCCTGACGGCCCTGGGCCGAGATCCGTACGGTGCTACGTTCTTTCAGTCAGGCAGAGCCCCATGAGCGGGCGAGCAGATGGCTGAGCCCAGATCACTGCTCACAGGCTACCACACTGCTCACTGCAGGCACCTCCGGAAACTTGGCTGCCCTTACGGACAGATTATATGCTTCATTGTCAACAGTGTGACAATCTGTCATAAACTCTTGCCTGTATTAACTGAAAAGACAAAATAGTAACCTTAAATAAACGGAAAATTGAAAGTCTCAGTTTAAAAAAAAAAATCAGCAAATCAACAACAACAAAATTGGTCAAACTGTTGCTTTGATACAGGCCTATTATTATTACTAACTCTAGGCACCTGTAAACAATGAAGTGAAATTTGGATTTTTTTTTTGTATGTTATAACCATCTCCATATTAACCTAAGAGAGCACAGCGGTCATCACCAGCCGGTGTAAGCACCCAGATTTTGGGCAGTTCATATCTTTTTTCCAGGTTATAGCCATGACTATATGCCTCATTGAAATACCAGAGCATGCTAATATCTTCTTTATAAGAAGACTATTTGACACTTGGAGTGCAAGATGGCGAATGTCAGTTTGTTGCCAAAGTGTAAGGGCCAAAACGGGCCCTGACCTGTTTGCAGCCATTCCGTTAGCTGTACATATCAGTTCCATGGACGTCCTCCCAGACAGGTTTCAGTGGATAAACCAGCTGGGAGGGAGGAACCCCTAACTGACGTGCTTTGTCATTGTGCAGCTTCTCCATCTGCACATTGCTTCATTACTAGTGCCAAACGCTCCAAGCACAAACAGTGGGCTTGTGTGTCAAAATTCAGCTATTGTACAGTGCAAATACAGATTGGGTTATTTTGATAATGGCAGTTTATTTTTGTTGATGTCAAAGCTTTTCGTAGTTTGCTAATAAAATCAGAGCAGCTCAGGATGGTCCGTTGTCTCGGTGTGCTTGTGCAAGTAGTTATATTTTTATTAATAAAATTATTTTGTGGAAGCTAAATTGTGGCTGTAAAATCATTTTAATGTCTTTCTTGGTTGTTGTTTGGTGATAGCACACATTTGCCTGCCAGAATGTTTTGGATGGAACAAGATGTGCAGAGCGTGGGATTTTTGGCGGCTTGCAGTCCTCACATTAGCTATGCAACATACCCTATAAAGCAGCTCAGTAGGAGAGGACTCAGTCTTGTAATAGGCCTTCAGAACACATCATAAAAACATTCAGAAAATGAATACGAGCAACAAGATGCCAGCAGAGCCCTTTTGAAAAATATTATAAACCTGATCAGTGCTGCATGTGACACACGTCAGCCTGTTTTGCCCCCCCCTCCAACCATACACAACTGGCATCGCTGTACGCCCCTCCAAATGTCAACATATCCTTTGCTTTTGCTGCTAGGTATAGTGGGTGCATAATTTTAGTCTGAAGTGAAAACAGCTGGGGTAGGCAGCCAGGACTGTGAGAGGATCTGCATTGTTCCTACCTGCTTTGCTAAGTGTTACGTCAGCTTAATTTGTCTGGCAGACGTATCAGTCATGGCAGCAGCACACCTAACCCACGGCGGCCAAACGCTCAGAGCCGTCCCACTCTCAGGAATTGTTTTCAGTGTTCTCCTTTCGGGCCCGTTTTACATATTGGCCATATTTAACCGAGCAGCACTGAATGTCACATTTTGAATGAGGACTGCACAAATAAACCTGACTTTTTTTAAAGCACGTTTTTCATGGCCCTCATTGCAGTTACTGTTCTGACATATGGCAACACTCTTCTGGAAACACCCACCTGACTCCGGATTATTCAAGGAATTTAGGAGTTATGCAAGACACAAATGATCAAGAACAACCAAGGCCCTTATAGGCAAACACTAATAAGATCTGTTCCTCTGTGTGTTTAACCTACATTCTACGCAACAGAGCAGTCCAGATAGATCATGGACACTGGCTGTGGCAGGATGAAAGCCTCGAAGGGTGAGCTCAAGGCAGAAGAGTTTCCATCACATCCCAAAACACCTTTACGCCATTCAGAGCAAAGTCTGTTGCAATAAAAAGTACACCACAGACAGCAATAGGGGAAAGAGCATAAGTGCAAAGCCAGTGTTAGATCTGGTAACATGCTACTAGGCAGAAGCATTGAGGGAGAGCTTTCAATTACTGACACAAGAGACAGAAATAAAGCAGTCAGTCGCTGCACCATCAATCACCAAGCCCATCGCCACTAAAAACGTCCCACCTATTACTCTGCCACCACTCTCAATATTTTTCACCTCTAGGCACGTTGTTATGGAAAACAATCATAATGAAGGCTGCAGATGGGACACGGTCATCAGCTTCAGGTTCAGATCAACCTTGCCAGTGCAGGAGGTCCCCTTGAAGATCAACACATCAGAGGGAGCTCCTAATAATCACAAAAACACTGCTTGCAAAAGCAAAATAGAGTTTGGGACAAAATGGAGAATGCGTAGGGTGACGAATTAGTTAAATAAAAATATGACATTGTGAAATAGGCAGCCTTCGAGTTTTTTGGCTCCCTGCATATCAAAAACCGCAGAACAGATGAATTCTCACCATGATTTTCAGTAATGCAGAAATATGAACCTCCAGTTACCACTTAGAAGAGTATTACATTAGCATATACAGTGATTTCTATATTGGTACAATGAATTATTTCCAAACAAAACCTCGCTCATGTGAAAGGCATTAAGATTGACATGTTTTTGTGTTCACTGCAAAAACAAATACAAAAGAAAAGCTGATTAAAGGTGCATTGCTGACCTCAAGCAATGTTGCAATCACACCTGTAATGCAAATTCTTGTTATTTCGTTATTTTAAATTGTTGAAAAAGCAGCCATTGCCTTGGTAGAGTGCTCTACAGTAGAGTATTTTTAGCTTTTAACTTGGGACATTGATACATGAGGCAGCGTGCCTTCAGGCATTTACCGGCTCACGAGACGTCATTGAAATCTCTTTCCTTTGCTCCTGATGCATTAATTGACCCCGTTTATTCGCAGTGAATCGAGAGCAAGGAGGAAAATGCCATTTTTCCGGTAGCTTGGCTCCAAACTAGAAACATCCATTTAAGTCAGCAGATTTTAAAACGGACAAAGAATGTACTTTGAAATGGCTGTAATCTGGCAATAAAGCCTTATTCATGGTAGAGTTACAACAACAGGGACACATGGTGCCACAAAAGAAGGTGATTCATCTGGCTAAAAACAAATCCACATTGGGAATCCAATCAACACACAATCGGATTCTACACCCAACACACAAGCCAGTCACCTGTGCTGCAGCACACAGTCACTCCATCATAAATTAGCGGACAACACGACTTGACCACCCATCCAATAATGTCAAACCTCATCAGCAGCTTCCCTTGCTTACATGTATTCCACCATTAAAATGCTCCAGGAATCATCTGCTTTTCAACATTTACTTTCCTGATTGCGACAATAAGCAAGTCTCGAAAGAGCAACTCCACCCATGCCCCCAGAGAAGACCACAAGAGGAAGCCATCAGGCGTCCATCTCGTCGCCTTTGGAGACGGTGGAATGAAGCAGCCATTGCTCAGGCTGCTGATGACTGGGCACAGACATCCATCTGCCCGGGGTGGACTCTGCCCTGCATTAAATCGATCTCCGTCATGATTTCTGTCCCTTGGAGTGCCACTCAATCTTTCCACAAATCTCTGCATGGCTGTTCTGTCTCTATGGGGGGGTGGGGGCAGCATTGAGCATGTAAGCATGAGGGAGGAAAGCTGGGTGCAATTAACACCCACACCTGAGTGTTTCACACTCACCATGCCATTGTTAAAAACTGAGGTGAAATGGTTACTTGTGCAATGTAACACAACAGGTCTCTCTACAGGAGAGGGTAGTGCTAGATCAATTAATCCCAGAGATTAATTAAAATGCACCACAAAATGAGGACAAATAATCCAAAACCATTTTTAAATACAGTAAACAATACAGTGCAACACAGATTTAATGAACAAAAAAAATATATTACACACGATGTCTTGAGAATAAGTACAGAACAGAAAGTGATAATTATTCCCATAATATATGAATAAAGCAAATGGGGTGCTGCTCAGTGGGGAAAACATTGGCACAGATTTGTTGCTATGGGACGCGACGGGAAGCAAAAAGCTCAATTACTACACAAATAAAATTACGCAACGCAACCTCCTTATCTTACAAAACAACCAATGAGAATCCTTTCGACCTGAAAACCCATTTTGCCTTAAGATTTGTCTAAGTGGTGGTTTCATCCCAGTGCCTGATTCCACACCTGTTTAAACATGCTCACAGTACACACATGCTTAGCTGGGACCTCCAGTAAGGTGCCTCTCTGATGAAACCGTAAATGCAGTCATTTATTCTGACAGCATGAATTATAAGCCACATTTTCATTCACTTAACTCATTCTCACAACTCCCCCCACCACGCACACACACACACACACACACAGCTAGGATGAAATATTTACTTGCCTGTTCATATCACCCACCCAGCAAGAAAATCACTTTGTTTGAAGTTCTCAAATGGTTTGACTTCTCTGCCAAACGAGCAGAATTTTCCATCCGCACCTCACTACGCTAGGTGTCAGATACCTTCACAGCTTTCCTGCACATCTTCAAAAAGACCTCTAGGAGGCAGCCACTTCTGAAGGCCAGACTGCAGCTTCCTGAGCGCAGCTGGCTACCTGCACACCATGCTAGATGCTCATTAATGCATCGCGTGCTGCTACATCTAGCCCGCCTCTGACGTTATCAAGCCCACAGGGAGCGGTGCTGATGCAGAAAGAGAAAGTGCTACGTGGCAGTGGGTCCGGATGGGAGATTTCCCCACCCAACACGGCACAGCCCCCAGGCCGGCTGCTGTGGGGTCTGACAAAAACACGGCGATGTGGTGGGAAGGGCGCAGGACGGTACCTTGGGTTTCGGGACGAAGGCTCGTCCCGGGATAGTGAAGCAGTGGTGTACTTTGCAGAGGTACTGGGCCATGACAGACAGACGGCTCCTCTGTCTGCTCCCGGGGCCAGCGATCAGCCTCTGGAAGGAGGACACCCCAGCGTGACCTCCTTTGTTGGCAGGAGTGGCCAACAGGTTCACACATTCCTGGGTACAGCAGCTGCTATGTGAATTCACACCACGCTCAGGGATGCTGGACTTCCCTGGGGTTTGAACCTCGAGCATCACTGGTATTAAGTGCAATCTCTTTGATCACTACAACACTTCATGCTCCAGAGACTGGGCCGGGAAGTGGGCCACCGCGTGCCACGCACGCTCCCGTCTAGCCAAACTTCTCTTCGGCCTCCTGCATTCTCTGCAAATTGCATTATGGGAATTTAAACAAAAACCCAGGATTACAATTACTATTCGACAGCCAGACATAATATTCATGACTAGCATGTTTAGGTTCTGCGTGGCAAATATTCTGGATCATTCACATGGGACAACAACACTTCCGAGTACAGAGGAGATGGACCCAGGGGAGAAAAACAGGGATAATAATACAGGCATATTACAGAAATAGTACAAAGCTCTCCGAGATGACGGCTGACAACACCTTGTCCCCCCGTGAGCCTGAGCAATCTTTTCATAATGTCACACCTTTTCACTGAGACGCAGTCATCACCAAATGCAAACTAAGTATAAAAAAAGAAAAAAGAAATTGCACGCACCTCTGCGACCTCCTTCTGGAAGGTGAGGGTCAGCCGAGTACGTCCGAAAGCAAAGGGGCCTCTTTTGTCCGACATGGACTCCAGCCACTTGATGATGAGGGGGGTGGAGACGCTGAAGGGGAGGTTCCCGATGATGTGCAGCTCTGGAGGTTCTGTAGGGGGTGGGGGCACCGCATGTACCATTTCTAATGACAGACTGTCACAGTACTCCAGCAGGAGGCTAGCATAATTTAGCATAGCACAGCGCTTTATATAGTACAGCGCGGATGCAAGCTGGATGACAGCCTGAACAGGCCCGAGATGCCGGGACACTCACCTTCCTCCCATTTCCTGGCTATTTTTTTCGGGAAACCTCTGTCCATTCTGTAGGTCAGTATGTCACCTTGCACTATTCTAACTCTCCCCGGGGCCGCTTCCGACAGGAGCTGCAACAACAGGCGTCTAATTAGGACCCCGGTGCCCGACGGCCCGGCAGAAGCCGGCACATAATGAAAGCAAACGGGGAAGATGAACACACCGTCACCTGACACGAGGAGGCCAAGCCACAGTACCACCTTTAAGCCACAAGATGCAGATGCTGCACTCGACAAGTGGGGAGGGAAATCCCGCCAGAACCAGGCATGAATGTAAAATCCCCGTGACGGCAAACAGCACCAATTAAACCATACATTAAGCACTGACGTGTATTCCATCTTTTGCCATTTTTGATGTCAACATTCGTTTCAAACGAAACTCGCTGCATGGAATATTAATTAGCTGGATCTAAAATAAGATACTTCACTTAATGTTTCAAGGGAGCCCAGCTCTCACTTAAGTTGCCTCCCCTGTGGTTGAGAGAGGAAACTCTTAGTCTATCCAAGCATGTTAAGAGAATATAAGACCTGACTCCAGAAACCGTTTCCACTTTGAAAGACGCATCAGCTGGCCTCCATTTTGGGTCCATTAAACACAATGAAAAAGCAGGAATGAAGTGTTCAGGTGAAGTACACCTAACATCACGTCTCATTTTAACTGCAAATTTAAATACATTTTACAGAATACATATCTGAATGTGGCATTCAAATTATGCTGCACATTGTGTCACATTAACCCTATCAAGTCCCTAATAATGCAGAAATCTTTGACATTTTGAAGCCTGATCATTACAGCGCTCAGAATAATACACGACTGTAGATTCAAAAGGAGGACTTTTCAATCAGATTAGTTAGTCCAGTAATCCAACAAGCAAGTATTACATTGTCATCTGCAACGCATCTTATCTGCGAATGGTAGCTATGCAGCTTTTCATAAAAATGTCTGTATAGAAAGGAGGGCCAAATTAGCGGCTGAACACAAGGCCCATTCAAGAGCAACTTGCATGTAAAAATATGCTAATTTCTGCCCAAGAGTATACTGTGAAAAATGGCGATTTAGCGGCATTATGCCAAAGCGTGAAACACCTGGGGAGTAATGTAGAGAAAGGCAGGCTCTACCACAGGCAGCCTACCTGCAGGCCGGGGACGAAGCGAGCATCCTTTTCGACCACAAGCAAATCGGCAGCGCCGGCGTTGAGGATCGACCGTGTCAGGCCCCCCGGCCCAGGGCCAACTTCACACACATGGGCGCCCTTCAGACTCCCAGCCTGCCGCACGATTTTGTCTGCAAAGGATCATGGGTGTTTTGCATAGCAGTTCATATGCTCACCCACTGCAATTTACTTTAGGGGGGGAAAAAAGATGCAAAAAACACAGCAAAACACAGAAAAGGAACAAAACATCATGATACAGGCAGAGAGCCGGTGCGCTATACGGCCAGTACGTGTCCCATTAAGCCAACGACAGTCTTGTATGAAACTTGACAAATGCTCTTCAATTCAAACCTTAGTTCTAAATACACCTACAACTATCACTGTATGCACCATTTCCTCTCCGTGGCCCCCTGACTCACCCCCACCCTACCGGATTGCTGAAAAACACTGTCAAGTTACATTCCTGATCCTGATGACTGTCAAGCACCTCAAGGTCACCCTGCTGGTGGCTGGTCGTTTAGAACACCCATATTTAACTAAATTCCCTCACTTGAGTCATTTTCGGTGAGGTGAAACTGAAACGGGGCTTACCTGTGAGTTTCATATCCAGGAGAAAATTCTGGGAAAGTTGCCTCTCTGCCCGTAGGTTGTACAGCCGTATGATCTCTCCGATGGTGGGAAGAGGGGGGAGTCGAAAGGCCGCGATTTTGCTGGTCGCTGCCATTTCCCGGCTGTTAATGAGCACATTGGTGTCACTGTAGGACATGCAGGTATGGAAAACGGATGGATGGACGGCTGGCTATTTAGGACCTCCGCTATTTCCATCTCCTTGAGCTGTGACTCTAAAATATGAATGCGAGGTTGTGACTGCAGTTTCTGAAATCAGTGATGTTAGTACTGTTACCTCCATCTATATGAGGAGATTATCGTCATTAAACGCTGCAATCTTTTGATGAGCTATAATTGCTCCTGTCAGATTGCACTTTGATTTTTGTCCTATTCAGGACTGAGGGTGTGTGGAGCCTATCCTGGAAGCTACAGGCACAAGGCAAGAACAACCCAAAGACAAGGCGCCAGCCCCTCGCAGGGCACGTTCACACACGAGACACTCACACATGTACACCTACAGGCAATTTGGTAACTCCAATTATCCTCAGCATGTTTTTAGACTGTGGGGGGGAAACCTGGAATACCCAGAGGAAACCCCACGACGACAGGGGGCGAACATACAAGCTCAAACCCTGGTCCCAGAGGTGTGAGACAACAGTGCTAACCACTACACCACCATGCTACCCCATACTAAACAGCCTGCTGCATAAATCAATAAAAATAAATATAATATATAGTCATTCCTCCAAATGATAGCCATATATACACTATATAATTCTTGTGACGTTTATTTGACTACACATTGCAAATGTGTACAGGCCATTTTTACAAAGACTAAAATTCAATTTTGTTTATGGGTTGTGGTGTAAAAAAAAATAAAATCTATAAAGCACAATGGAAGGTCTATGCTTAATTGCAAAGGACTGATTCTGATTTTAAAATATCAGTACAATACCAGTGATCACAGATCAGATTTTTTGAAACGGGTGCTGTATAACACAAATCTCTAAACATAATTGGTAAACAAATCAATAATATTTAAATATGGACGACACTCAAGAAATCTTGAAGAGATATGTCCGTTTTGTACCTATAACGACATATTTTATTCGCGAAAACAAGGAAACGCTGTTAAATAAGACTCATACCATGTTAAAAGACATATGTAAGCAGTACTATGAACCATCGCCCCCACGCGGGCAAGTGAAGTACTGAACACTTCAATCAAACTCAAATAAAATGCTTTCATACGCTACACTAATACATACAACATACACGTTACTGACTGAATACAACAAAAATGGCCATTTTATAATATAATACATTTTCCGATGTTCTGACATTTAAAAATTAACTGATGGTTACAGAGACATTGAGAGAGGATAAAGACAAACTCAACAACATTAAATATGATTCTTCTTCTTGTTGTCAAAATGATAATGATAATAATAATAATAATAATTACAACTTACATCATAAAAATGCCACTATGCTGGGTAGTTCAAAGGACAGACAATTGTGTCATGCATAAATTGACAGAAGAGCTGATGTCATGCAAGTTGCGCCAGTAAAACACCTCGGCAAAACAGTCTGTAGCTGAACTTTGCAAATTTATGGGGAGCTCAACCTAATCTTTCTTTTACTTTCTTTGAGCTAGACAACTGAACTCTAAACTGCTTAGCGGTAACTAGACTAACCCCATGCCAACTGCTGAAGCCCCGAAAATTACTTCGTCTTAATATTATAATACATATTACTCCAGCAAAAATGTTACTCTCTGTAACAATCTTGAGACAACATGTGCCCAAAACGCCGTTAAATGAAAGAAAATACAATAACGTGTTTCTTACCAGGATGATGATGTTCCGGTTGTAGGGACCACGTCATTTAATTGACAAGCATTTACCCAATGCCGTTTAAGACACAGTAACCCACTTCCAATCGGCTATCGAAGGGCGGGATTTCCGTTTGCCCCTGTACGCTGCTTGCCCTGCTCAGTGACATTCCGAAACCGCTAGAGGGCGTTCCGACGCTTTGTTAGTCACATATACTGATGGCTATTCTAGCGGGTACAGTTAGTCCTAGGTAGGAACCACTTTACCCTTGGAACAGTTTCAGAGCTAGAAGAGTTGTGCGTTCAGAGAACCATTTCTAAACAGAGCTGTTGTCTTCCGGTTAGCTTTAATGAATCTGGTCATTCTTCCTTGGCCTCTCTATTTAAAGCGTTTTCCCCTACACAACTGCTACCAACTTGGTGTCTTGTTGATGATCTATGAGTTATGGACCCTGTAGTGTGTGACAGTCTCAGGAGGGTAGCTTCTGAAATGCTTAGTTGAACAACAAGTGGACCTCGTGCCCCCGTCTGCAGCTGTATGGAATCAGTTACAGTCATGTGATTCGTCGTTTCTGCGCGTTAAGTCACGTGACCTGAGGAAGCTGTACCTGTTTGTAGCCCGTAATTAAAACAATCAGAACGTAGCGTTTTACGTAGGTCGTCTATTACCGATTGTTGTATAAGAAAACTTCGGCGAAACATTGGGGAATTACGAATAAATCAAACAATTCAGTCAATAAATCTGTCACGTAAAATACTCATTCTTCATTATCCAAAGTTCAACAATATAAAAGGTATTTGATTATATTCTATTAACATTAACGTTAAATAGCATACTAAGGTAAGAGTACAAGATATTTTTATAAAAGTTTTATAAATATATATCCCAGAATCATATTAAATATATATGTATGAAAAATGATAAGGTGATCTTGGTTTGAGTGAGTGTATATTATAGTTACAAATTCAATTTTTCATGCAAGCTAAACAGAATTTTTATGGAGACATTCACCTTTACGTAACATTAACCATGTCCTTGTTTTCATGAAATATTTTTATATCTATTTTACCATGAATAAATGAAATTCTTTACCTTTACAAATCCAGACAAATCAATATTCAGATCAGGACATGTCAAAGACAGATATATGAGGGAGGGTTTTGTTTGGGTACACCTATACGCTGCAGTATCGAAAGTACTACAGCATTTATTTTCCTGGTTGCAAAATCCACATGGTTTACGGCCTGACTCATCTTCATCAGTGTGTCAAAATCTCTCCTTGTTGAAGTGGAAATGCACTCCCTGCAGTTTTGAAGTTGAGTGGGTGCCGCACATTTTGCGGATGACCTTGGAGAGGGCTTTGGGTCCACACAGGAACACACCGATGTTGCTGCTATGGCAACCAAAAAAAAAAATGACATAAGATGTAGTTTCAGTAGGACCAGATGTCCAATCTATCTCCCTATCTACTCCCTGGCTGTCAGTCCATTCTTCTTGCTAGACAGAGCTATCTGTCTATGCCATGTGACATCAGAGATGTATACTGTATGGAACATGTAGGACAAGCAACAGCCCTTGTCTCCTGCCACCAATCAGTTATGGTTCACATCATATTTGTGCCACTTTAAAACCACATTAAGGCACCGTTTCAGAGTGAAAAAGATGCAAAGTAATGTCATCAGGATGGCGGTTGGGCAAAAGCTGTTCATGCGTATTGCCACAGGGTGGCGCACAGTCACTAACGAAACCATATCACTCAGCTCCGTCTTTGTGAATTCAGTTCTGCGTCTATTAGCTGTAATTTCATTAAATTAAATTGTTTTCATGTTTTTCCCATTCTCCCTTGGTGCTTCAGATGAAATTTCTCTCTTGAAAAAAAACAATTATTTGAAAAATTACTTTGCTGCCAACTACGACTGACAAGGACCAACAAAAACATTCCAAATTGGGTGTCTGGTGCAGCAATAAGAGGGCAATTTTTTGAGCGCAGGGTTACAGTTTTTCCATCCTATGGGGTGAGAGAATGCATTCATTGAATGCTGTTGAACCTCCTTCCTAAAAGCATGACTGTATCTGAGACCCATCAGAAATTCCAGGGCCAAAATGCTTTGATCCCACAGGAGGGTGCCTTCACCTGGTAGGGGGGTTTGCTGGGGCCTCAGCACAATGCCTGGATTGTGTGGCCACCCCACACCTGTAGACCCCTTTTGGGGGGGCTGTTTGTGTTGGGTGTAATTCTCCAGGGACTGACAAGTTATATTGCTATAGACACACACATAGAAAAGAGCGTGCCGACAGGAAGGATTAGATGCTTAATTTTTCATCTTGCCGCCGGTCCTGCTCCTTGTAATCATAATCCAACAGGTATGAGAACTGTTACGGATACAGGCTTACATCCAGAAGGTTGTGGGGTCAAGTCCCAGGATATTCCCTGAGCAAGATACTTACCCTGAAGTGCTCCATCGAGAAACAGACATGGGTATCATGGTACAGTGAGTCGGCAGGTGCGCAGAGAGGAATGAGTGAGCAGAAAAGGCTCTGCTGGGGGCTCTCAGCAAGTTAGTGATCAGAGTTAGCAGGCTTACCATGTTTTATATGGACCTTTCCCCACTGTGGATGGTTTCACTGCACAGTAAGGTATAACAAAGAGGCATGTTTGTGTAACTAACTTTGTGTATGTATGTGTATTGTGAGGACCAAATGTCTTATATTCTGGTTACTTTTAGATAGGGCTTGGTAGAGGTTAAGGTTGTCATAGGGTTTTTCCCCATAGAAATTAATGGGCGGTCCGCACAAAGATATGAATAAAAACATGCGTGTGGATGTGCACACACTCTCTAAGGGGTGCTAATATCTCACTGAAAGACATTTCAATCAGGGGCCTGTATAGCTGGATTTTTGGGTTAGCAAGATAACATGTCAGATTTAAGGTAGTCTGGGCTAAATGTAAATTCATTTAAACTGGGGTACCTTAAATCTGATTATCTCTTCCTAACCAACAAGTTTCATTTTGTGATACAGGCCCCAGGACAGGATGCAGATTATTACCTTAACAGCATCAACAACAATCATTATTATTATTATTATTAACAACAACAACAACAACACTGTAGATTACCAATATCATGAATACTCATGGTTATTACTGGCTGATATATCTCATTCTTTTTATTTCAGGCACCCCAATTCTCTGCCTTAGCTGGGTGGACCTCTGGACGTCTGTCCCTTATACCTTACCCGGGGTGTGAGTCCGCAATGCTCTGAAACTCCCGGTCCCAGTTGGGCCTGCCAAAGAAGGTCTTCTCCCTGAAGCCGGTGAGCACATCCCTCTGGGAGTCCCGGTGGAGAGTGATGTGGCGTGCCTGGAGGAGGCTCATGTCAGATCCAGGCCAGCTGTGGGTTCGAGGAGCAGAGGCACCTCACCTCTGTGTACCTGAGCATCATCCCAGCTGGTGAGGTAAATGTGCAAGCTGACAAGTCGCCCCACGCCTGCGGTGTCACCCTCCAGGGACAGCAGCAGGTCCTGGAACCACTCAAAGGCGGTGGTGTCACGGCAGATCCAGAAGAAGTAGAGCTTTAACGGCACAAGAAAACGACCACATCCTCTGAGATTACGAAGCCATGTACTGCACAAATCTTTTATTATTGATCATAATTTTTTGTCTAGTACAGTACACAAACCCGGCCCTGCGAATTATTTTTAAGTTTCACATCTCATCCGAGCTTTAAAGTTCTGTCAACTGGTTTGACTTGGATTTAGAGGGTTTAATGCCCGTTACCTTCTGCAGTTTCATGGCTTTCCTGGGATTTGAGGACTTGTACCAGAGTGACTTGAGGACAGAGGCGAACGGGGTGACTCCGATACCCGCCGCGATGCACACGCTGACCGCGTACCGAAAAACGTCACGGCTGGCTGAGCCAAATGGGCCATCCACCGCCAGGCTGCGGGAGAGATGCTACTCAGTAAAGAAGAAACTGATTGGCAGATGACCCAAGCCCCGCCTCCAAGGACAGTATTGCCATTTAATGGGCACAGGAGCCCCTCGTGTGATTGGGTGGAAACATGGGAACCTGCCGTGGCAGAGGCAGCTGTGAATCCCCCTGGTGGCCGGTGCATGCGGCATGCAGGGCGGCCGTCCAGTCCCCTGCCACACGCACGTGGACGCTGAAGTGGTCCTCCTCGGGCGCAGATGTCAGGGTGAAAGGGTGCCACTCCAGGGGGGCGATGGCGGGACACTGCAGGTACACATACTGGCCAGGCTCCATCCGAAAGCCCACCTTCGTCATCTGCAGCTCCACCACGTTCGATGGATGAGTCACCACCTCCACGGGGAAACATCACAAGGACTGATGCTTTGTTTACCCGTAACTGAGTAATAGTGACAGATCTGTAGAGCAGTGCTTTGTTGTTCTCCAGTATTACATCACCAGTGCTAAGAAAGCACAACACCAGCTATTTGTATAACGCATGCCTTTTGTTTCCAGCATTAATCAAACCTGCAACAATGAAACTCTGTAAATGGAACATTTTGAATATTTCAATATGACTAAAAATGCTAAATTAATTATCAGGATAGAAATTCTGCACAAACTGCACATGCAAATGGTGTAATTACTTAAGCCAGAACTGAATTAAATTCGAAGTAAATTTAAATCAAATTAAACAGTTCAATGAAATACTGATGGGTTCTGGAATTTCTGGATTTCACCGGAACCAGGAGCAAAATGCTACTGTGTTCGACCTCTTAAAAACCAAACAGCACACAGAAGCAGAACCGCAGGAAACTTACTTTAGTAATTGTCACTGGCTGTAGAGAGCGGCTGAAACGCAGGATTCTTTCACAGATGTAAAGGAGGGACGGAGCAATTATCCACTTCCACGACTGCAAGAAAGAACAAACATGTTCTTTAAAGCCAAGAATTTTAAAAAAGCTTCTTATTCTAGATATTAGACAGTGCAAAATTAAACCATCACAAATACTTAGACTGATCTAGGGCTAGTTTTTATCAAGCTACAATTACAATTAATTGCTTAGTTGATTTTTCTTCCAAAGTAACATTTTTCACCCAGTTACGTAGCTAGTTATTTTAATAGAGCAACACAGGTCAAGTAATTTACTCAAAGTTATTACAGCAAGGACCATAAAAGACCATGAACATTTTGTTACAATTTAACCAGCACAGTTAAGTATTAAAAGTATTAATTGGATTTCCAATCTGCAGGTAAGGCAGGACTCTGTCTTTGTTTCCTTTCGGTCTTGGACCGAAACTGTTGTAGTCAGTAGTGTCTGCTAGCTTCTGGCAATCAGTTGTTTCAGGTAGCCAATCAAGTGTAGTTTGGGTCTCCCAGAAGGTAAATTAGGGGCAGGGCTTACTGAGCTATACTGAAGGTGTGTCTGTGGCGGTCAGAGACAAACGCAGATAATTTGTTACTTTTAGCTGTATCCTCCCCTTTCTTCTTCTCCATTCGCAAACTCTCACACCGTCACTGTAGACATGTGCCTCAGACGTCTCCCAGTCCACTTATCTCTTAGGTCTAGAAGACAACCTGGCGCCGCGCAACCAGTAATCTTACCTACCTTCCCCTGACATCCCAGTCCCAACAAAGTGTGTTGGGCGGCCTCTGGAATTGCCAGTCTGCTATAAAGAAGGATGATTTCATCTCTGCCCTTGCTTCACACCTCTCTTTTGACTTTCTGGCTCTAACTGAGACCTGGATATCCCCAGAGAACTCGGCTACACCAGCAGCTCTCTCCTCTGCTTATGCTTTCTCTCACTCTCCACGCCAGACTGGCAAGGGTGGTGGCACAGGTCCGTTACTATCTCGGAACTGGTGCTACACACCCCTCTCTCTGCCCCATCTCCACATTTCATCCTTTGAATTCCATGGAGCTGCAGTTTCCTCTCCATTCAGTATTCTAATCATTGTTGTCCATCGCCCTCCTGGCCACCTAGGCCACTTCCTAGAGGAGCTGGATACTCTCCTCAGTCTCTTCCCCACTGACAGCTCAAACAGGAGGTAATGTTCTTGACCTGGTTTTCAGCCGCCCCTCTCCAGCCACTGACATCACTACTACCCCTCTTCACATTTCTTATCACCACTTGGTATCCTTTACCATTACCCTACCTGTCTTGCCCAATCCCGGCCTTCAACATTTCTCGCCCACTAGACCAAACCTCCTCTCTGTCTCCCCTTCATCTGTTGCTTCCTGCACCCTATCTTACCTTCCTGACCTTGACTCCTTTTCCTCCCTTGCACTGGAGTCTGCAACTGATACTCTCATCTCCTCACTTTCCGCATCCATGGAAGACCTCTGCCAACTGTCTTTTAACCCCAGGAAGACAACTTGCCCTGCTCCTCGGCTTTCAGCTGCATTACGCATCAACCGAAGAGAATTGCAGGTAGCAGAGAGGACGTGGAAGTACTCTGCTATCCACATTCTCTTCAGACGTAACTGCAGTTAAAACTGCCTTTTATAAAAAAAAAGTAGAAATATCCTCACAAGATCCTCGCAAACTCCATAACATATTTTTATCACTACTCAACCCTCCAGCTCTTCCTGCTCCATCCTCCCTGACTGCTGAAGATTTTGCCAACTTCTTTGATAAGAAGATTGGAGAAATCTGCCAGACATTCTCTCCCTCCCCATTTACTACACTACACACCAAGGATTTCCCTTCCCCCTCACTGGCCCAGTTTTCCAGTCGTACAGCAGATGAGATCATGCAAGTCATATCATCTTCCAATCCTACCACCTGCCCCCTGGATCCAGTCCCTTCCACAATGCTCCAGACAATCTCTCAAGACCTTTTCCCCTTCATCACCACTATCATTAATTAATGGCTCCATCACTTCTGGTCACGTACTAACAGCATTCAAAATAGCCAAGGTCATTCCCATCTTGAAGAAACCCACTTTAAATCCCTCGGACACTTGCAACTACCGACCAGTATCGCTTCTTTCTCTCCGTTCAAAAATCCTTGAATGCACAGTCTACAACCAGCTCTCTGTTCATCTCTTTAAGACCAACCTCCAGGATCCTAATCAGTCTGGCTTCAAAGCTTATTCCACAGAGAATACCCTATAAGCAGTCACTGAGAAGCTACATGCTGCCAGGTCAGCCAAACTGTCATCCGTCCTCTTGACCTATTAGCAGCATTTGACACGGTCAACCACAAGACTCTCCTGTCCATCCTTAGGAGTCTTGGCGTGGAAGATGGCTTGCATCCTACCTAGAAGGCCAATCATACTGAGCGACATGAAAGGGATCCACATCTACCCAACGTAGTCTCTTCACCGGTGTCCCTCAGGGCTCGGTTCTTGGCCCTCTATTGTTTTCCCTCTATAGTAAATCTCTTGGTGAGGTCATATCCTCACACGGCTTCTCTTACCACTGCTATGCAGATGACACTCAGCTCATCCTCTCCTTCCCTCCTTCAGGCACTCATGTCTTCACTAAGATCTTTGCATGTCTGGCAGACATCTCATCTTGGATGACCGCCCAATCTGCTGAGTCATTGAATGTCTTCATACAATGACTTAAAACCTACCTCTTTCAGAAATATCTGGATTAACACTTCTGGTATTTTACTCTGAGCACTTTTCCTGAATTAAAAAAATAAAAATAAAACAAAAACCCTGTATTTTCCCAACAGAGTATTAGATAGATGGCGTTCATAGCCTGGTTTTTTTTTGAACCAGTATCGGGAAAAATGTATTATAGAGTCCTAAAGCACTCATGTAAGTTGCTCTGGCTAAGGGCGTCTGCCAAATGCTGTAAATGTAAATGTAACTGAAATTACATTTGACAAACTGCCTTTGTCAAATCAACATTTTTCTAATTGGCTTCCATTCTTTTAAAATGTCCCTGGACCCACGGAGCTGATTAGCTGGTGAAAATGCACTGCTTACCGCTGGGTCACTTCCTCGGAAGCGAGGCAGGGGGCACTGCTCCTCATCTCCCCACTCCTGCAAGTGCTCTCGACAGTAGGAGACATTGTGCATCAGCAGGCTCTCGGCGGTCTGTCCTCGCACGACGCCCCTGAGATACGGAGGCCTGGTGATTAGCTAGCAGTCAGACTGCGGTGGTGGGCACATGCCGTTTTCGTGTAATTTTGACATCCCTGCACTAAATCAGTCATTTCCTGTCTCCCGCCACAAAGACGTTCGCACCCATATTAAACAAGCACTCACCCAATGCCGTGAATGACCAACCCAATCAAGAAGACCACAAAAAAGTGATGGGTGAACCAGAACACCTCGTAAGAGGAGCGTCTGATGAACTCGGTGGAAGAGGTGACCATCAGAGCCAGGACCACGGTGATGACCAATCCGGAGAGCCCAGACACCTTAACCAGCACCTCCTTCGTAGGTGTCTGCGAGACACACCAAAGAAGTACAGCGATCTGGCATCTAACAACACTAACAACACCTCGGACAAAAATTTAAAATGAGTGATTTGACCCCTCTCTGTCTACCACACCCCACTCACAGTGTTGTAAGTGCGGATGGGGTTCAAAAAGCTTTCATTTAGCCGGTCTTCCAGGCTGGAGAGTTTCAGCAACAGCTCTCCTGCTTCCGTAGACTGGCTCTCGTAGTACCTCTCAATGTTGGAGAGATGGGCAACAACGTGGACCACTGCAACGTGTAAAGAGAGATTAGAAGTGTACGATTAGACTTTCGGGGCTCGAATGATTGCAGCAGTAATTAAATTTCGGTTACCGGAGTGAAACACCAGCAGGTAGCCAACCACACGGTGAAAAGTGATGCTTTTGTCCAGCTGCTTCCTCAACACTCTGCATCTGCACTGGGGACAACAGAAGGGAGAGAAGTCAGCACTTTGCGGGATATCAATTTGCCGGCCGTCGGCGGTGGGGCGTCACTCACGGTGCAGGAGCCTCGCAGCAGCGAGACCAGGTTGCGGCTGACGGGCAGCAAAATGACCATGGAGTTCAGGTTCACACACATGGCAGAGGCTCGGGCGAAAGCCAGACCCGACTGCGCGGGGGAAAAGAGAGAAAAGAGCGCAAGGAATCTAAGCGATGAGCACTAATCCGGAAATGGTTTCTCCCGTGAATCGCTTTGGATGGCCGGTAGAAGAGACCACTGACCCCCAGCATGAGACGGGTGTAGGAAAACGCCTCCTCGCTACTGTAGTAGAGGAACGTGACTGTGAACAGGGACGCGTTGACTCCCAGTAACAGCACCTGCCGTGAGGCACACAACAGCGGACTAACTACTAACGGCAAGAGTTAGAGGAAAGTCCACCCGAGATCCTGACATATGAACGCACTGATTTCCTTCGGCAACTGACACTTCCCTAAACACTAAAGAGAAACAATGGCATTGTCGATTTTTATTGCATTCAATGAAACTTAAGTTTCAAATGCTGTGCAAAAGACAAAAGTACAACAATCCCAAATGCTGATGACGTTCCTAAAACAGCTACAACAGTAGTATAAAAGTTGTAATTCAAACTCCTTCCAAGTACTTATAAAGCGATACATTACACAACTACAGAAAACACACCAGCAATAACAGTGTGAGATGTCATAGTGAGGCATGTCTAATACAACTGAATATTACTGGGGAAATATTTCACACTTAGTAAAATCTACAGAAAATAATAGCATTCATATATTCGTATATCAAGTGACAATCTATAACTGCTACGCCTGGTATGAATTATTATATATGAATTAGTGCATATTATAAATACAATTAGTTTGCATGTATAGTCCAGTGATACAGCCTGCTTTAGTGCAGGGGCAAAGGTGGTGAGAGCGTATATGAGCTTGGAATTAAACCCAAAAATTGATAAAGACGAACCCCTAATCCTTTGTTAACTATACTTTGGCAAATAAGACCGACTTTCCGTGTTTGTAATAAAATTGATCATATGGTACTTACCACCATAAAAACAGACACTCCTTCATTAATAATGAAGTTCATAATGAGCTATTCCTCAATCAATTTCGCGGCTGCACTAATCCCAGACTCATCCTTCTGTTCTATACAAATATCACCACAGATGCTTATCTACCCCAGCACCCTTGAACTTTTAAAGGAATGTAGAACCACGACCTCTGGTGGCGGCTGACGGTATATTCGTTTGTTGCTGAGGCCTTGAAATACGCGCTATACAGCTATACATTTACTGGCGCTGTCGTGTTCTCATTCTGTTTCTTTTGTATTATTAATTATATTATTATTATTATTTCAGTAGATGTAGCGAAAGAGATTATACAGTTAAAAGCAAGCCAATGTATTCAGCTTGTCCAGGGACCCTTACTTTCCAGATAATAGGCTACGGTTAAGTTGTCCGCTGCCACGTTAGGTAGGCTGTTTCCAAGCGCTAATTTAAATTTTATAATAATCTCTGCCTAACTTTCAGGCAATCAGAAAGTTGATTAACCCTGACCCGGGCAGATTGATTCTGGGTATTACACAAATTAGGCCCACAAATTAGCACCTGGGATTTTTTGAAAACCGGCTGTCCTGAACTGACGAGAACAGAGGAAAGCGCTGATGTCATTTTGTTGATAACCGACAGCCCTCCTGAAGTATTAATTAAAATATGTTTTTCACTAAGTTAGTCTGCGGCGCCTGGGAAAAAAAAAACAAAGCGATATCTCATCTTTAAAGATTTCACACTGTAGCCATGGAAACGGATCTTAGCCGTTCAGTTCCTTTCTAATGTTGTTATTAGTGAGTAGCTGGTCGCCCTTAACGTAATTAGCTTCATTTTAAGCTAAAATAACAACCGCTCATTATGCTTAGCGGGGATTTTTTTAATAGTGCGTGCCATGAATGCGGGTTGTCCGGGGACGTAAAAAACCCCAAAATGTGCTCTAGCAGCGTCCCGTCGGGTATCTTAATGGCTAAACAGAGCCGTAATATCCTGCGTTTTAGTGTTTAGGGGGAATAGTGGGGAATTTTGCGGTATTTAAATATATTGTGTTTTTTTTTTTTTACGTTGGATGAAAAGATGTAATGAGACCGCACACAGTCAGTATTTTGTACCCTGTGGCAGCTCATAATTATGGATGTCAGAAGGGGAAAAACGTAGAGTTCCCGTGCAGTGATTGTATGAAATGTTTGGGGTTACATATTACAATCCAAAGATTATGTACAATGTTTCTGTAGCTGAAAGTGTATGCGATGGAGATACATGCCGAAATCTTGGGAGACATTTCGGTTAAGAAGTTTCTGAATACTGGTGTTCCATTCTCTTTAGTTCGATTTTGGGAAGTGAGGGAATTGTGGGCTGTTAATCTCAGCATCCCAGTCTACAATATGATTGTAATCAGTGGGTCGGACCGTAGGTTGGGTCATGGGCCACGCCATTATTAAAAATGTTGCGGAGACCGAATCTCTGCACCGGGGTAAATAGATTTTAATAAGCATAGTTTTATTTTTAATGTCTGCTACCAACGTCTGCCCACTAGAGGGCAGTATTGCTTTGCACTAATTCAACATTGGCCCCTTTTTGAGAAAGGTTAATTATAACGTGCATAGCTATAGATCAAATACTTACCTTACTGAATGTATTTCCAGTGCTTCTTCTGTAATACCACTTAAGGCTGTCTGTTAATACACTTCTAAACACTTAAAGAATTCAGTTAATTTCTGTGACGTCCATTAAATTGAAATGGTACTCCAACAGTATGCCCATCTTAGTGAAACACATCAAAGTTGGAGTACTCCTTTTCATGAAAAGCTCAGTGCTAAATGATATTCAGGGCCATAACCAGAGGCGGGGTGATTTGCAGCGCTGCAAGCAGAAGCTTCTCTTTTTGAAAACCTTAATTTATATTTTCGGGATTTCATGCACGTTTCCTCAAAACCAGATTCGGTATGCATACTTACAAAATTGTGTGCCATAACGTTCATGAGTAAGTTGCATTTGTACTGAAACCAAATAGCTAACTAAAACTGCCATTAATAAGCAGGCTTTTTTTGAATATTACATTTATTTACCAAACTGAGGAATACTTAGTTACTGCCAACATAAGATCATTAATTTGATAATGCATGGAATAAACAAACCTCTATCCATAATGATTTCTTGATGAATGTAAACAGCAGCAATGGCATCAATATATTCAGTGGCTTTCGGTGTGAAATTATGTTCAAATTATTCTTCTTCAGTATGTTAACACTATTTGGGCATATCAAATAAGATGACTGCATTAATATATAACATGAAAGTAAATGGAAATATTCTTATAGGGTAAAGCAATGCAAGGGTAAAAATTTAATATCATACTGGGAACATGTGTTTTGACAGTTAAATCATCTTTGCTGCAAAATTGACGGTGCATTGATATTGTCTATGAGCACACATACCTGTCAGCTGTAAGACTGTATTTTCACCAGGCTGACATGTGCCGGCCTCCGTTGAGTCCTGATGTAGGGCAGAATCGTATCTCACTGCGGTGACAGGGCTTGTGATCTCACATGGCGTTGGAGGTCTGAGCAGAGTCGCTGTGGTCAGCTGCCTTACGTCTAGGTGACTGGGTAGATTAGAATACCTTTACGCGCTGGCTTGTCTCTTACTGAATTCCGCTCCGGGTACAGCAGAGGGCTTGAAGCACTGTCCTGATGAATTTAGAACATGTCCTCGGCCTCGCGTTATCTCCCTCCGAATTTGAGGTGGCAGCGTTATATCGAGAAACACAGTGAGCCGGCTGTCTGGCCCTGCTGGAGCAGAGAGCGGTACAGGCTAAAAAAACAGCCTTGTCATAACATGAGAACAAGGAGCCAGCTCCCTGCCAGAGAGTAAACATGATCTTCACATGTTTTTCCCTCATACCATCCCGTATAGCAGTTTTAAGGAATACAAGAGGCAAAGCGACTCTGCGACCGAAGCGTGCGATTGGATTTTCTGATCATTTAGACGGCACGTAGCACAGAAAGTGGTTTGGCGAGAAGGCCACTCTCTGCGACAGTTCTGAGCCGCTCAGAGAGGTACGATGCAATGCTTGCAGTCTGGGTGTGAAAGGAGCTTATTGATCAATTTTATAAACCTTAAAACTGAAATTCAATGCCATTGTTTTGGTTGCTTGGCGCAACGCTATTCATGTATAATATTGCATTGTGTCCCTGTTCCTTTTTCGCTGTGGTAATTGTTGACTTTATAGCGTTGTCCTTTTTGCACTTGCCGAGTGTGCTTTTCGATTAGAGGTACTCGTCCACAATTGCAAAGGCCCCATTTGCCGCCTGCCCATATTCACAGGTTCACAGGTGTCACTGGCTTCTCTTTGCTTCAGTTCTCCAGATTTTAGGTGGTTATTTTTATTGCGCCTGTTCGCGGATGGCTTAAGCTGACAATAGCAGTAAAACAGAATAGCCACATTACAACAAGTAGGGTACGGTGTTAATGTATTTATTTGTACATGTATAATGTATTTATTCTGTGCGTGCCACGATGCAGTAGCATACATGCCCAAAAACACCTGGGGTAAAATACATAACAACCTCTCTATCCAGCCATTGTTGTAAGTAAAGATACTTGTTTTAATATCCTTCCAATTTCGTCTGATGATGCCTTAAGGGAATGATTACAGATGCAGTTTTTGGCCAGGAAAGTGGTGAGATGCCAGATTTGGTTTCTGCCCGTGAAAAGAGCCCCGGTCAGTCGAATTGTCGTGCGATTTCACGTCTTCACTTCATGCTTTTCCTTTGTATCTCCCACTACTGCTTGGAAGTGTTTACACCTCCACAGCGGCTGGTCTGAACCGCACATCAGTCAATTAGCAAATCAAAAATTTTCTGATGATTCCAATTTAGTATGGAGTCCTTGGCTCCCTTTCTTCCCCCCCCCCCTTTTAGATTTCCACCCTGACAGTGACAAATTACTCCTCTGCTCGCTGAGATTGGAAATTAAAAGCATTTAGAGTTCCTCATGCATTTATGCTAATAAGAAATTCAGATATGATTTGCATGCAAAAGAGGGCAGTCTGAAAGCTCATCATTTTTTTTCCCCAGCTCCAGCGTTTCTTTGCTTTTCATTTTTATGTGAGCAAAGGAAAGTACACTGTGTATACACTTCAAAAGTGACATTTCATGCATCAAAGTTCAGTTAAACGCCAGGAATCCTATTATAAACTCTGAAATTTTGATTGATTTATTTACACAGGGGTCTGCCTAATATCCTTGCTGCTTTAAAGCCAAATTAAGGACATTAAGCAGGTTGGAATATTAATTGAGGGTGCGTACGTTGGCGTTTCAAAGACCCGTGAGACGCTGAAGGCTCAGGATTCGAAATGCTGCTTGTGGTCAAATCTTGGTTTTCTAATAGCCTTGCGGCATTGTTAGATGGAGCGACCGGTCCTTTAAGAATAACACAGCAGCTCCCAAAAATTTAACAGGACCAAGTCGAATCTATTGATAGGCTAGATCCGAACAGGAAAATCTCCACCACAATATTAGTTCTAGTCATTTCTGTGTACCTTTTGATGTGGTCCTCCAACACAGGTGTATTATAAACACACACCAAGGGCATGGAAAGGGGAGGGCTTCAGTGCGGTGCCTTAGTTAGTCTGCTTTCTGATAGACATCTAATTAATTTCATCCATGATGAATCACCAGGGCTTCCAGCAGACATGCTGTGTAAACTTTGGCAGGTACAGTTGTGCTGTAGTTGCAGAGGTGACATCGCAGAGGTAAGCCCTAGCATAGAATAGTTGTATTTTTAAATCATTTGCGTGTTCGGTTGGATATAAGTTCAGTCTAAGTGGTATAGTTGCATCGTTTACACCATTGTTTTGTTGACATACATGAACATTGTTTAAGAGAAATGCAGCTTGTACATCAGTTAACATCAGGAAAGGTGAACGTGTCTCCTGATGCGACTCTTAATATTGTACATGAGCATTGTGAATGGCATCACCCTCTCCACTAGTAATGTCCAAATTTTGTGATGGAAATGCCTAGTTATTTTTACACCATAAGAAATCGACCTGGGGCATAGTACAGAAATAAACCTGGCTTGTCATGCAAATTGGGAAAAATAGTTAAGAAAGCGCGGTATTTACATCCCAGTGAAGTGTCCAAACCCCTTTTGATATGCTAATCCAGCGTGCAACAGCGCAGCGCAGCAGAACTGGCGGCACAAAGAGCGCCGAGCCCCGCGTCTGCGCGAGCGGCCCGTTTGCGGGGCGCCTCCCCCCCCACTGTATAAATAGATACCATGAAGACAAATTCAAGATGAATGTGCTTTTGCGGGGCCGCGGCTTTAGCCAAACAGACTTTCTTTGATTGAATGTTTAAAGCCGCGGCGGTGACACGTCTCGCGCCGTCCGTCACGTCGCGCAGTTTCGGGGGGGGGAGACGCGCGTGGCAATTAAAGCCCAGGCGCGCGGCAATGAAAAGGTAGCATTCATTAATGATCGTCTGATATGAATTAATTATCGTAGCCTGAGAAGCGCGCCGCTGCGCGAGCCCCTCAATTAAGCGCCTTAATTAAAGCCGTCAGTGTTGGAATAGGCACATAAATAAATAATGCGCGGGCGTGTTTGTTAAGGTTACAAGTCGCGCGGCGGATGTCGCCGATGTCGCGGATGTCGCGGCGCGTCTGTCACGACCGGCGTCCGATCGGGGACGAAGGGCGCTTTTGCCGAGCTGCGGTGCTCTTTGCCTGTAATGCCCTCTCTGTCACTTAACATATGATGCTGTGAAAGCCGGCACTTTCATGGTCGGGGGGGGGGATGATAGGTAAAGGAGGGGGGGGGGTGGCGGTCATATGTATCAGAAGAACGTATTGGACC